>CAADRB010000010.1:1650907-1663219 GCA_900708905.1 Hymenolepis diminuta
ATTACTATTTTCCGTGTTCAGAGGCTTTCCTACTATAAAAGTTATATTATTTGTTTAATTTTCGTGAGTAATAATACTTATATGCATTTTATCGTCATTTTAGAGTGCAGCATAGAGATGAATTCAGACCTATGAAATTGAAATAAAGCTATCCATTACAGTTCAATTTAAATAACTGTGCATATGATAGAGTGAAAGAGTCTCTGCCAAGTTTCCAGACGTTTTATTACTCATTAACCCATTCTTTGCCTTGCAAAGTATGCTCAAGTTAATTTGAAAAGTTATTCCTGTTTCTGCAAAAACGGGTTTGTAAAGACTACTCTTATCATTCCACAATGAAGAACAGAGACCGCTTAGCTGGCGATTAACTTTCCACTTTAGCAACAACCACCATCCTAAGTAAGAACTGAGGCAAAAGTTTGGATGTGCCTTTACGCAAAACTATCAGAAATTTTAGTACCCGATGGTTCATTTCTCTACGTCAATTACTCTACTGGGTGTATTCATGTTGATGAAAAGTTTTCTTGCCCTGTAGAAGGCTCTCCTCGTCCAATCACAGAAATTGGATTAGATTAGTACGGTTGATAATATTCGTGGGCTTTGGCAACCTTTTTTCTATTAATCCCAGTCCACCCTGCATTAATTTCGATAAGTGCCACAATATTCGTGAATTATTAGAAAACTGAATCAAATATTTTTGATGTACCCGAGATTATTTTGACGTTTACGTTATTTCACTTGCAACATACTCTTTACATTATTAATTAATCTTTCAGCAATGGGCTTTCAAAATTGAATGAAATTTGAGCGTCAACTTAGAGTATCTGAATTCTGGTTTGTTTCTCTTGTGATTTAAAATTATATTTTTTCTCCCATATGTAAGAAGTAGACACGATGAAGGAAGGTCTCCCCCTCTAAGAAATGACACATCTGAATTAGACCTGAAAGGTCAATGCCAAATAACCGTCATCTGCTATGATCCTAATTTCTTTAAAATATTCTTAGCCTATCGAAAAGAGTAAATAAAAATAAATAGCATCGTGTAAATACATTTGGAGTGAAATTAAATAAAAAGAATCATATTATCTTATCATTATTTTGTCAACATAGCTAAAGATTAGTATAAGAGCGAACAAGTTTATATTGGAATTAGTGGACTTGAGCATCTTTGCATGTCTGTTTCAAAAATCATAGCTAACAGAACTAGAGTTTTAAGCATTGAAATAGTTGGTACATTTATTCAATTTAATAAGCTTAAAGTACAATAAGTGCAAGAGGTCTTTCTACTGGCAATTTCTGATATGAATTATTAAAAATGCTTTGAATTGAGCCGTTTTTTATTATTATTATTAAACATTGTCCGACTTATTTTGAAATAAAAGCAAATCAGATATAAGTTGATCAACTTTATGCTACCTTTTCTTCATTTTTTCTGCTCATCCCACAGTTTCACACTAAGTCCATTTTTGTAGTCGATAATTTCATTTGCAATTTCGTGACTCACATGGTTACTTGGACAATTTATTTCATAGATGACTTTTCTCTGCCGTTTGACCACAGTTCCAGCCGTCAAGAGTGACCTATCGGGAAATCACGAGCAAACATGGGATCACACTTCTTTTATGACTTTTCGCTGGTTCATTTATTTCGTTCTTCGGTAGTTTAGTATGACTGATGGTTCGAACTGTTCTCCCCATTAGTAGTTCTGAATGTGTTTTACCACTGAACATCGGATGAGAATTCTTTCTCTAGGCCCCCCTCCCCCTTTTGTTTTCATTGGGACCTCTTTGAACGTATCGACACATCACTCCGCCTGGCCATTTTATTGTGGGTGATATTGGGGCGTGTGAATTTGATCAACAGTTCTTTGTCTTCAGTACTCTTCGAACTCCGATGAACATAACTGCTTCGTTGTCTAACACCAGATTTTCTGGGAAACCATGCACCGTTAAAATGTGGTCAAGGGTATTGATAATTGTTGTAGCATTTGTTGAAGGCATTAATATTACTTCCGACCACTCAAATTGTGAGTCCACCGATGCTAAATAGACAACGCCATTGATAGGACCAGCAAAATCAACATGCACCCCATTCCATGGTGTCTTCCTTGGGGACCAAAGCGTAAGCTTCTCATTTGGAGGGCCTCTAGCAGCATGTTGACATTAGAGACAGCCTTTGACAAGTAGTTCCATGTCTTTGTCAATTGCCGACCAGTATGTGTTTCCTCTGGCTGTTTCATTTGATTTATTCCTGGATTGCTAGAGTGAAAATGTTAAAGAACTCTTCGAATTGAGTGCAGCTGGTAATGACAACTCTCACTGAACATCAGACAGGAGCCGACAATAGACAATATCTTACGAAAGTGAAACAGGTCCAACAAGACCTCTTCAATAATGGGGATAGCCATTTCGTACTCAAAAATTGCAAGGCTTTTCTAGCGACTGAATTCTTTGCTAATGCGAGCTTTATTTCAGCAGTCGTGAAATAAATATTTCGGGTAGAGTCGGCAAGAATGTAGTGTACATCCTCTTTCAGAGATATGCATCGACCTAGGCTGTCTGTGAAAACTGAAGAAAATCGTTTGATTTTAGTCCGTTCATCTTCAACCATTCCAATATCCGATTCGCTTCACATATCGGTTTTACTAACAGGTTCGCTGGAATTCTTCTTGTGATTTCTATTCCCCTTTCTGACCTGCTTCAAGCTGGATCTCGATTCCGTCATCTGAGTCACAGATGATTTTTCGTCAAAGAAGTGGGTAATCTGCTTCGGTGGCTCCAGTTTTTCGAATTAATCGAGATCTAAGGCAGTTTGATTTGTTACGAAGCATTTTGCAGTAATTTTCTGGTCACCATAACGAACGTGACAGGCAAATTCACTTTCCACCATCAAGACCTCACCAAGAGCGTTTCGGGCTATCTGGTTCGTCAGTTTCAGCCCAAGGTTCTCCACGCTTTACTTGAGATCACAGTGACGTCAGAGGCATTACCTAATTGCAACTTGCCTCATCTATTATTCATCATCAAGGTTAAATACTACCGCCCATTAGAACCTCTGTCTTCATAGGTTGAACTGACAACATCGGGAGAATTGAATGATCCAGCAGGCTTTCCAAAAATCTTTTTCTTTAAATTACCCTTTGCTATTTGGCCTCTTTATGTCCTTTCTTTTCCCAGACATTACAAAGGTGATTTCTTTTAAGACATTCTCTTCAATGTTGCATTTTGCCGCTTGACCAGCATGATGATGGGTGTTTATTGTTTGAACAGTTATACAATTCTTCTGACAAAACCATTTCCACCAGCGTTCCGCTGGATCATAGCCGTGTCATCCAGGACGGTGTCCATTTTTCGATATCACCACCTAAATTCCGTAAAGGGATATCATGATTTTGTCAATCATATTAAGAATTCTTACACGGTAGCAGGAATTCAGCAGATCATAAAGAAACAGAAGTGGTAACATAATCAATTTAATCCTCATTAAATCTCTCAGTCAATGCCAGAAATTTAAAGCACTTGCAAAATTCCCATGATTTTTCGCCGAAAAATTTGCAGAGGATTGATACTGCTTCCTCAAATTTTAGTTCATCCAATTCCTTTGGACAAATATAGCTTTTTAGCTTCTTGAGTTCCGCGATCCTCAATCGATGAAGAAAGAGTCTAACCCTTTCCTCCTCGAGGATATCAGTCAAGTCCTTTTTGTAGACACCCTTGCATTTATCAGATCAGTCATTAACAGTAAGATCATGGTGAAATTTACTGATCTGCGGAACAGGATTTTCAGGACACTATTTTGGGACGGAATTTTCCGATTGTCAGGATTTAGGTTCAGATGTTTTGTAAACTGTTCCACAATTTCACTATGCACCATTAATTTCATAGAACTTTCTTGTCTCTTTTCCAAACTTTGTTTACGTTTATCAGTTTTCGAGGAGATTTTCTGCATCAGTTTTTAAAATAGTGAGCTTTTTCAAAGCCATGTCGTCAAATAATGTAATTGCTGAAAACAATCCCAAAATGTTAACAGAGAGGAAGAGAGCAGTTAACTTTAGAGATGTTTGAGCTTTATTGAACCATATCCATTTCCTCAAAACTGTTCAATATGCAAGTTTATTCATTAGCTCGGTAGAACAACTTCATAATAAAACGTTATTTTCAATATAAAAGTAAATGTAAAATAATTGTTAACATCGTCAGCGAAAGAAATATTTAATAATTTGCGTATTTTCATTTTCTCCTTCACAATTGATGTACCCACTGACTGTTGCTCTTGTTCACAGCAACATAATATAATAAGCAGATCGTTACTGACGGGAAAAAGGCTGGAGACCATCCACTAACACCCTACTTAGGCAGCCTCACTGCCTATATGTAACATCCTGTAGATCTGGGGTCCTCGTGGTTCGTAGTCTCCACACCATTCATCTAAGCATACATCTTTCCGGGGCTGTGGCATAGCATCTTTTTAGGAACTTTGATCATGATAATTCGTTCTAAATCCTCCCTTTAGGAACGTTCTCACTATTCATGTGTCTGAGAATCTTAACTAACCAGGTCGTTTTTTAAAATACTAATTAACAATCATGTTTATCGCAGTGGAAACAAAAATTCAAATAAATAAATAAATGCGGGTAGTTTTTGTAACTGCCCAGTTGCCAACTTCCGTTAAGTATGGCTCTTCTATGCTGTATTACTGCTAGAAGATCCAAATCTATATTTGCTGTGATATATTCAATCACTAGATATCACTGGACTATAAGAAACCCAGACTGGGGGGAAGAATAAGGGAGGATGCTGTTAATCCAAGACAGCTAATTAATCAACGGCATTAAATAGGAATATGTGTTGTCATCATGGTATTGATATCCAGAGATCAATACACCACCAAGCTGATAACAGTTTCTGTCTCATGTAACTGTCAAGATGTCAAGACTGATTGTGTCTGCATATGGATGAGGATGATTTCGATTGTGACGAAACTTTGATTACCTCCGGACAAAACAAAGGCACTGCAGCTATGAACTTTGTTCGTAAAGACGGATGATGTACTGCTGCATGAAAAAATATATTTTTACAAAAAATAATTTTTTACGTAAAATTCTTTATTTTCCGCCGTTTAACCCCAGCTTTTATTCGAATGAATTCGTTTACGTGACGAATTAAACAACCTATATTTTGCCGGTTTGTATTTGTAAGTACTACAATTACTTAGGAAATCTAAATTTCGGTTATTTACTAGAAGTGCAGATCATATCATTTCCATATTTTATTACCCATGATTATTATCACTACTACCCACAATAATGCAAAATAATCATAACTTTTAATTGTGGGAATCAAGTAAGATCGGTTAACAGTATGCCCAAGATACGATAAAGGGGAGAGGATAGAAAAGGCAGTGAGTGTTAAGTCAGGGTAGCAAAGAATTCTACCTCATTTGACTTTTGGATTCGTGTTGTACAAGATTTATTTATAGATTGATTGGAGCACATTCATGCCTACAATCTCCAGCGCTTATTGGGCAGTTGTTCAATTATGATAGTTGGCCTTGCCACCTCAAGTCATTTTTTCTTCCAAAGGTTGAAAAACACTTACGTGATACTAAGCAGCTAAAATGAACACAGCTCTAATTGTAAGATTCTGTTTTATCATCATATGCAAGTATACAAATAAAAAGAAAGGAAGTTGTTAAGAGTGCTTGCTAAAGAAGTTCGTGCTTCCATTTGAAATGGAGAGTAAAAATTTACTGTTGTATACCACGTATAATGAGGTAAAGGTAAAGGTCGTCAGTGATTCCTAATGTCAACAAAATTAGTTAAGATCAATCAGCTTATAATCAGCTTTTTCAACTTAATTTCATAGGTTTCAGAGAAATAACACTTAAATTAGTCGCAGTAAAAATAATTTATATTTGGAACATTCCCGTCTAAAATATTTAACGATTTTGTACGCCTGCCTGTACTGCTTTCGAAAGCATGCGACTAAAGTATAAGCATTAATGATAATTTAAAGAAATAATAACGCCAAAAAACAGCTAATGACAGTGTAAGTGTCATGCTCATTCTGCAATGCAAGTCTGACCTAGTTATTTACCATGAGTACGACGAGGCAAAAATGACCTCGACCTCGAGAGTGTAATAGGCGCGCCATATTCAAAACATTCAACGTCATAAAATGCACTCATAGCTTATCATATTATGAGCCATAATTCATTTGTCTGGGTGTTTTTAGTGTGTTTATCTTTGTAGTAAGCACACCCGTTTCGTTATATGCACCTAGATTTACGTGTCAATAAAATTTATTTTATCATCATTAAAATGAATAAGCCAATAGCTAAGTTCCTTAATGACCAAACCCGAACGTGAACCACTTAGATTTGGAAAGTCACTCTAATAGTATTAGCAGATGGAGAACCAGAAACTAATTTGGGACTAATAAGTCTGAAAATTTCATGGGGGAGCGCAAAGTTTAACAATTCTTCTAATCTGTTACTGTTTTAGAATTTCACAGTAAAATCAGTAATTTATTGCAGAAAAGAATGAAATAATCGCAATCGCTAACAGAACAAAAAGTAAACTAATACTTTATTGTAGTTTAGCTTATAGCTTAATTTTACCACTATGCTGATTAATAGCTCCATATTTGCTCATATTTTATCTCCGAACTTACTTAAACAATATGATGTATGTGTACAATCCATGCATTAATATAAACCAACCATCCAGATAATTAAGACTTCGTGTATCCGAATCATTATTACCTGGCTATTAAATATGTCGAAATTAAAAGAACATATTTTCACTCGAAAAGAAAGCAATTTCGTACTTCGAATCTTTAAACAGAGTGGATCTAACAAAGCCTATTTATGAACTAATCAGGATATTAAATAGAAAAATTGATATTCTTACTATGTTCACAAATAGAGGCTTTTACTGTTTCTAAATTATTGCATTATCTTCATAGTATAGAGATCAGGTGTCCATCAACACCTGGAAAGGATAAGATCTCGGCTGCAGCATCCATAGGCCGTCCAGGCGTGCTTGGTTGCCTATAAATAGGTAAAAAGATGCCAGTCATTTAGCCGAGACATCGATCACCGGTCATGGCTGATGTCTTGCGGAGAGACACCTAAATATAAACGCCAATCTGTTTGTCAATAAATCAGGATCACTTTTCCAGCACTCTACATGCTGATCTACCAACATGAGTGACTTGACTTATTAGGTCTGCTTTTTCTATGTGGTCTCACTCCACAATACCTCACTTCCCAGCCTATTAATGACCTCTATATAAACTCTTTCGAAATAATATCTCTGTGACTAACTTATTGGCTCTAATAAATTAAATTATCTTTTATTTGTGGAATTTACCCCAAGATCGCATTTTGCAACTTTGGGAACTTCAGAATATAGCAATTCCAAGACCCACTAAAATAACTTTACTTCTTTATTTTATACTTCCTTAAAATTACCAGAATTAATGTATAAACCGGTGAGATCGAATCGACTAACAACTGAATAAGCACCATTATGTCTCGATCGAATTATCAGTTTTGGTTACTTGGGTCTTAAAGTAAGATTGCGGAATTGGTTTAGCAAAGAGGTTTTGTTGGAATTTCAAAAACATAAATTCTAATAATGGGAATTGTTAAAATTATTTGCAACTTTTTTTAAAAGATTTGAAATATTACCAATGAACTGCAATCAAATTCAAATTAAAGTAAAACAATAACCCTCATTTCTTTACTTCGAAAATAAGTTGCTCTGTTCGAATTCTACTTGTTTCCAAAAAATCTTGCCAAATTAATAAATCTTCCATTTGTAATAAATCCGAGGTGGAAGCACTTAATGGCTTAACCATATCGACAAGGTTGTGAAATCACACCTTTTAAGTTCGATTAATCACGCCATGAAACTATTCTTTTGAGTACTGTGAAATTGGCTTGAGTACGCTGCTTCACAATTGATGGTCTAATGCATTATTTTTAAGTTCCTGTTCATTTTGCCATTTTAATGAAAGTCATTAATATGATTAATTAATTCATTTATAAATCAAGAAATAGGATAGTAAAAATGAAAATATTTTGGGCTAATAATTGCAGCAAACATCGATCGTGTAAATTTTCATTAATATTAAGGGGAAATTTATTTGCTGAAACAGAGATACCTATTTTTATTTTCCACTTAGATGGAAGTAAAATATTCCATCTAATTATCAACACTAGACAAGTCGTTTTTAATTCTTTAAATTATTACGAAATGACGTTATCAATGATTTTAAATCATAATCCAAGAAATTCAAAGGATATTCAATTAAATAGGCATTTAAAAATGGGAAAACTTTTATCAAGGTTATGGTTGACCAATAAAGTCCCTAGATGGCAGTGGAAATATGGGGTGTATGGGCGCTTGAATGCCCCACTTGGAGGCAAGCGCGACCACATACGCGCACACACACTTGAACAGCTGACATGTTTTGGGTACATAAGCACTTGGAAGAGCAAGGAGACCGCGCGTTTTATGCGCGCTACAACTGGTGAGCGTCACCATATCCTCTCGCTCTGCTTACTATTATGCACACGTAAGAACACTCAAGGTCATTCATTCGGCGATTACATGCATATATTCTCTTCTTTAGTGCGCGAATTGGATCATTGCTAATTGACCCAAGGGGAAATTCCTCTCACGGGTGATTTAAACAAACGGCGGATGTTTTTTCGTGAATTCAGTCAACAACCTAAGTGCATGTGCACCCAATTGTTTCAGCAAGCCTTACTTGCCTAAGCGTAAAATTACTCTCTTACAGTCTAGAAATAGACCAAAATAGCAGTAAAAATTGTCAGAAAACCGAAATGTCTAAAGAGACATAAATAAGTCTGATTTTTAACTTGACGGTCAAGGATGCTATTTTTGTTAACTCTAAGCCTGAAGCAAACTTTGTAAGTGCTAGTTTCCTTTCTCCCTCTAAAGTCATAAAGAGTATCTAGAGGTTATTACTACTCACAGTAGCACAAGAAGGATGTACAATTTTTTAATTGTGAGAAGCAACTAAAGTCAGTTTAACAAGAAGTTCAAAAAATTATTTAGGAGAGGGTGTTGAAAAGGATGCTTAGAGCAAAGTCAAAGTATCGGGGGTTTTATTTCATTTGACTCTCTTTGGGTTTGGGTTACACAACATTTAATAAATTGGTAGTTCATGCTCCAAAATTCGAATTTCCTGATTCATCCCATGGATTGTAGCAAATGTTCGCCTACGATGTCTGGTGCTTACTAATCGGTATTTTTAATATAAAAAAGAGAGTTAGTCTTTGCGCTTCATTTATTTTCTTGCGATGATTGAGAAGGCGAAATAATATTTTATTTTCGATAGCAGATCACCTCATATCTAAACAAGTCTGCTAATAATGTAGCTGCAGAAAAGTCAAAGACTTCTTAATTTTTCTTGTTTTATAGCGCGTTATATCTCTTTACCTATGACACAAGCAAGTGAGTTAGGGACTAACTACAAGGAGTTCCGTGATGTCCGGAAACTGGGCTTCTCATGAAGGTTATTAACAGGTATACCACAAACTTACAATCTCTGTTGACCATTATTTCTCTGATCCACAATATCATTATGCACCAGGTTAAAGTCGTCAAAATAATGCATAAGAAACTGTAAAATCTATTATCCTACGGTAAATTTTCTTAAAACATTTGAAACCTTTCTGAAGGCCAGTAAACAGACGGCAAGTACTCCAAAATAATAGAAGTCCAGTTAATGAAAGAAACACAACAAATGTGAGAGAAAGATATCCGAGTGAGCAAAACCGAAAATATGCAAACCGCCCTGTGATATACAAAATTGAGCATATTTTTTATTATCTTCCTTTCACTTAACACTCTGAAAGCAAACAGTTGGCATTTGAGGGAAAAAGAGATGCGAGTCAACACCTACGGCGTGTTGTCTCAGTGATTTCGTCAGAAAAGTAGTCTTAATCTGTGTACACAATAAATGAATTGTATTTCTCATAGAGGGGTAAAAAGGTGAGGATTATTCCGTGTGTGTAAATGTGATTTTTCAGATCTGATCACTTTAATGGCGTGAGTGCATAGCCATATTGGATGTCATTGATCAGGTCAAATGTCACGGCTCTGATTTATCTGAATGCACTAGCTACAAATCTGAATAAAACTGCGGCAAATTAAGGCTTAAAAAAGATGCACTCTTTTAGTCTCAATTAATAATTGAACAGTTCCAATTGAAAATGAGACTTGTCGCGGCACAAAATTAGCGCCTTTGCCACGTCTAAGATGTCCCCAGTATTAATATACTAACCATAAATGGAAGCAAATTTGTCCCGCATATGGGAAGAGACCAGACAAGAAATATTGAGCATAAGTGGGATGTGATCCCTAAAATCGGATTAATTTTGGTGACGTTAGGAAGGTTAATAATCAGATCTACATTTTCTGATTTAATGTTGTGTGTAAATGGCACTGAATCTTCCGTTTTCTTTGAACTTGATAATTGGAACCGGTTTTTTTAACAATCATGCCATTTTGTGAAAGCTCTACTTCATTTCTCAAGTAAATTTTTGAAGTAAGGTAGATATCACCTCATAGCATCAAGAGTTTATGAGTTCAGTAAGATTTATAAATTTTCTTAATCGAAAATAGCGGTTGGAAATTATTATCCTTAAAGATGCAGAATAGAAAAGAACAGAAGAAAAATGTTTCATTAAAGCGAAAGGCGGAGAATTTTTTGAATTCGAAATTTACGTAGGTTTTCCATAACGCGTTTAGTTTTCCTATTAAATCCCCGTATTTACTTATAATCAGTGAAAATATG
This sequence comes from Hymenolepis diminuta, assembly GCA_900708905.1. NCBI lineage: Eukaryota > Metazoa > Platyhelminthes > Cestoda > Cyclophyllidea > Hymenolepididae > Hymenolepis > Hymenolepis diminuta. The sequence goes on from CAADRB010000010.1 coordinate 1,661,740, forward strand.
TTTCGATAGAGGAAGGGAAATAATTGATCTGAAATTTCCCATCAAGCTCTGATTCCTCCCGGTTATTTTTTTTCGAGTATGTACGTTTCTTCTGTTTGTGATTGTATGAATTTGTAGCAGCTGGAGGCTAGGATCATCCAACTTGTAAAATTAATCCTTCACAGTCTAAACTGTGACTGTTATTGTAGTCTAATTACTTCCGTCCGAGAGATCACATGCATCTTACGTTCCTCCCCCTTCAGATAGATAGGACTCGACACTTATGTGCGATTATTGTTACGGTGGTTTTTCATAGTAAAATCGGTATGCATCCAGTTCAGGCGTGTTTTCTACAAGCCCCGTTAGCCAATTAACCCATTGTATCCATTTACTCGTATTCATTGTTCCTCCTTAAAAGCATAACAAATGTCTAGATTTATTTCGTTCTTTTCTTTAGTGGATGAATCATTTTAAAATATTGGAGCCACCTTCACTTTGAATTATACGAATAGCATTCGCAGCTATTTCCGACTTAGTTCTAAACTTTCATATTGTGCTGCAAATTACAAACGGGCTCTTCTTTGCATGAAAATAGTCACATTTCCCGTTTATTTGCACTGATTGCTGCACCTAATTTATGAGAGCTGGAATGTGGCGACCAGTTTTCTATTTAGCCATCTTTGTTTGACCAAAGAGAAGTTAGTCACGTTACAAAAACTATTCGGAGGTGACCTGTAAGATATATATATATATATGATCGATGATGATCGCTACGTCAGTGACCGCCTTAGTTTCACCGACCTGATCAAATCCAGAAAAAACGAAACGAGGGTTGAATTTGATTTACTGATGTTAGAGATGACCAGATTTACCTTTATTCACAACGGTTGGGTTTCGGGTTGTCGACGAATGGACGTGAGCGTACGATCCAAACCCCAAGGTGATGTCGGCAGTTTGCTTATTGATTTCAGATATTCTAACCTGGAGTTTTTTCTAGACCTGTAATTAACCCGTAGATGAATCAGCAGTCCAGACCAGCTGATTAACTATGTCATTCCGTTTGTTCCTATCAACAACAAAGCCTTAAATATTCTGACAGAGCACTACTTAATTGGTTCCTGAGTTATTCGTTGCCATGGTTTTAGATGTTTCGAGTCTTCGAGCTTACACTATGTTTCTACGATTTGGCGAGATATCAATGTTTATTAAAGTGTTTGTCTTGCTTTTTTGTTCGTCGAGAATTTTTTATATATATTTTCTGATAGGAGGTCGACAAAACAAAGTTCATACCTTGTAGTGTTTTTTTGCCTCGGGATTATCACTTCTCGCGAGTTGTCTCTAAGTCGTTCATTAGTCTTATAAATAAGCGGGTGCATATCTTATTTATTTGATGGTGTTTTGTTCTCCAGACATCAAAACATGAAGACAACTTATATTCCTACATAATGCCTTTGTTTGATCAATAAAATGTCTTGATTTAACTACATTTTGCCTTAACCTT
>CAADRB010000010.1:1670449-1697449 GCA_900708905.1 Hymenolepis diminuta
ATCTCTGCAGGCAAGACCGGGCTTGCTCGATACGCGATCGATAGCACGTGCACACTTTCCAGCATATTCTAGCACGCGTAAAATTCCTTTTGTCAGCCTCTGTAGCGTTATACACTCCAAAAACTATTTGGTATAAATTATTAATCCCTCAATATATTAAGTAGGGAGAAAGAATGGGCAGATGGTCTCAAAATCGAAAAGAAGAATTAGACCTTGTCAAAAGATAGATCCCAACTTTCCTTTCGAAGACCAGAGAAATAACCAATTCTTGTGCAATCAAATATAAGTATTTTATTAGTAAGGACGAAAAGATAAACAGATAACTCATAAAATTTTAAATATGGTACATTAAAAGGACCAGATTAATTTTTTCTCTTCGTGTAAATGAATGTTTACTGACCAGTCAACCTTATTTGACATGGATGACTGGGGACCACTTTAGTGACTGGTTTGGCGGAGTTTGTTATCCTAAGATACAAAAACAACACGATATCTACGCCACCTGAGGCTTCCCTTATAGGTACTCAAGTACTTGCAAAAGATATCTTAACACTAAATAAAACACAACTTCCTTCAAGTGTACTGTTAACTTCGATACTTGATTAGCAGCACTGGGAAGAGGAAATTATTACCATTAGTGTAAGGAAACAACTTTATAGATAACTCAAGTTTGTGAATCTCAGAAGTTTGCGAGGAAATATTTGCCTTCAAAGTATGCTTGATAGATATTAACGGGATATTGTCAAGGTTTGAATCCATGTAAACATAACTTGAATACTCTACATGCCATTCGAAATCCTTGGGCATATCAAACAATTATCATTCGTAATCCCGCCCTCCGATTCCAACTTTTTTCGTGTCTTGACCTCCCTTAATTTAATAATATCAATCCCACCACGCTTTTCCCATTCTTAACACTTAGTATATCTCTAACAGACGTTGCATCACAACTGTTCATTCTGATCTAAGTGCGGAGAAACTCGTACCATCTGAAAAGGTGTGAGTGGTTAAATAGCTGGTGAGTAATAGCGAAAACGCTTATATGCATTGCGGTTTTAAACAAGTCGCGTGGTGCTTAACCGGATAAATTTTCGCCTTCAACGTAATCAGTTGACGTATAAGCACAAACCAATATCGACTTAAATAAAATGCTCTATCGGGTGAATAACCTCATAAACTGCCTAAAAATTGGTCTGAAACGTTGATATTATCAACGTGTCCTAAAAAGCCAACAATTGTATCATACTCGGGCTTTAAAATCTAATGATCTCAAGCGCAGAGGCGCCCACTTTGTGTTTCCTCAATAATTTGAGAGAAATAGATAAACTATGTAGCCAGTAGTGGTGTATTTACAAGTCCATGTGATGAGAACATAACTAAAATAAAAGTTTATACAAAGCCAAAAGAATGGTTTTAAACACAAAGAGGCGAGGAGGAGAAGGGAAAGTTACAGTGTTATTTTGTCAGACTGAGGGATGCTTGCTGGCCGCTGGTAAGGCAACAGTGCAAAATAAAATCGGAAATGCAGGATTGGGTGAGACCGTAGCCCTGATAAAAAAGGGAATCAATCCGACTTGAGCTTAGAACATCCAAAAGCGTCATGTTTAGCTAGTTGTCGACCGACTAATGATGCTGTGATACCTCCGGAAAAGAATATACAGGGTAACCAGGAAGTCAAAAGTGGATCGATGGCCCTAGAAGATGATATAAAATAACTTCAAGACTTCTCACCTAATATTTTTATCTCCAAGCCATAAACAGCTTCCAGTTCCGAGAATTCCCATTAAGAAGCCCATCAGTAATCCACTAATAGATCGATCAAAAATCCACCAAATGCCGATTGAAAAGCAAAAGCTTGTTAAACAGAGTTGTGATATGGACACAATTTCGAGCTTAGCGGACGCATGACAAATCCCCATGAAGAAAATAACACAGCGCATAATTGAGCTCCATTCAGCTTCACGGGCGGTGGAAATTTTCAAATGCCGGTAAAGACGTGGAGATGCAAATCCACAAAGAACTATAAAATATCACAAGGAGTTATTTGTTTCATACCTGATAGAAAGCCACAACAATACGGAATACCGGAACAAGAAAGCAAAAGGGATTTACTAAAACCATCCGTAAATATTCCACTGCGAAATCCTTGAATAACTCCAAAGATATAGTAAAATGACACTCCAGAAATGAACAGGACAAGACTACGCAGCGGCGGACGCATTAGGAAGAAATAAATTACCGACCAGAAGCCACAACGCTTTATATACGACTCAACTCACGCCATTGGCCGGTTAAAATCAGCAATAAATCACACAGCACTGGTAATGACCTTAAGAATAAAATAATTTGATTTTGTTTTATTAATTTAAAAATTTTAAATTAAAAATTTAATTTTACACAAAAATTACTGTTTGTTTTAATGTGTCATAAAGCAATGAACACTAGCGAAATTAATGATGGAGGAGAAGTGTGGTCACTTGAAGTACATAGAACTTGACAATTACAAATCCTACAAAGGAAAACAAGTTATTGGTCCATTTAGTGCATTCACTGCAGTAATTGGACCAAATGGATCGGGTAAGTAAAAAATGATTTCTTCATATTTCTTAGGTAAATCAAATCTTATGGATGCAATCAGCTTTGTCCTTGGTGAAAGGACACGACATCTGCGTGTGACAAAATTGAGCGTAAGACATTTTAAAATAAACTACCTGTTCAGGATCTCATTCATGGATCTGTTGTTGGAAAACCCGTTTCAAAGACCGCCTCTGTTACAGCCGTTTATCAAATGCCAGACGGGACTGAACGACGCTTTAGTCGCTTCATCAGCGGTAATACATCTGAATATCGCATTGACGGAACGGTAAGTTATTGTTGTTATATTTTACAGGGCTTGTTTAGCCTGTCAAAGTTGAAGAGTATGGAACAGCGCTGGAGAAGATTCACATTTTTATGAAAGTGAAGAATTTTTTGATTTTCCAAGGCGCTGTGGAAAGTATTGCTATGAAGAATGCACGAGAACGTTGTCAGATGTTTGAGGAAATTAGTCGATCTGCTGAATACAAGGAAGAGTACGACAGGTCGAAAGCTGAAATGCAGAAACTAGAAGAGGAAGCAACTTTCAATTTGAACAAGAAGAAAAACATTGTTGCAGAACGCAAGGAAGCTCGTATTGAGATTGACGAGGCGGAAAAGTATAAGAAATTACACAGCAGATGGGTACGAGTTTGCTTTAACATTATTAACGCTCTTTCTAGATGTCAAAAAGAACCGAGTTGCAGCTTTTCAAGTTGTACTACAATGATGTGGATATTAAACGTATAAGAGAAGATTTACAACAGCGGGAAGAGGTGGTTGAGCAGGAGAATGCTGCACGTGTGAAAATTGAGGAAGAGATTCGTGAAAAACGTCGTGAATTGGGTAAACTGAATCGCGATCAATCATCTCTCGAACAAGACATTAAGAAATGTGTGAGTTTTTCTTTAATTTGTCCTTACGATTATGTTTTAGAAATATTAATCCTCTTTTTCCGGTGCGTTTTAGGACCAAAAAGTGTCCAAGAGAAAACCGGAATATATCAAAGTTTCTCAAATGCTTCGTCACGTTAGTGATAAGCACAAGGAATCAAAGTGAGAAATCCTTTTCACTTTTACTATATTTTCTTATAGGAAAGCACTGGAGAACGCACGTCAGCAGCACAGTAGCCATCGCCAGGAAATGGAGCAACTTGAAGCTGACTATGCCCGTGTTCAGGCCCTTAAAGAGGAATACGAGCTTCAACAGAACAAGAAGAGCAAGGAGCAGGGTCGTTCTCTTGAACTGGAGGATTCTCAGGTTAGTTTTTTACCTTATGGGTTGGTGGCGCAGCAGTCATCACATACGTCTGCAAAATCTGAAGTCATCGCTTCAAACATCCAAAGCATCATGACTAAGCGTAGTGATTAAAACAAACTTAAGGAATAGTGTCAAAATGTGGGCTTCTCTTTAAACAGATTCCAGAATATACGAAAACGTCTCTTAGGTGGGCTTAATTATGGCCGAGTGCAATGACGATGATCGCAAACTCCGAGATTGACCGATATGTATAAGCATTTGGAAATCATCAACTATTCCGGTTAATACTGATTTCTTAGTCAGAATGATTCTCATATAAAATGGTGAATTTGGGTTAGTATTCGAGATATTAAATAGACTTGCGGATTACCATTCGTTATTCAGCTCCAATCTGAAGGGTGATGTTTTGGCCTCTTGAATTAGCATGCACTTATGGGCTAACTCGATTATCTTATGTATACCTTTTAAAGTTATTGTTCGTTGGGATTGTTTTTTCATCGTATCATTTTACTGTTTGCTTTCTACAGCTCTATATTGTATAAATAAACTTCACCTTAATAATTTAAAGAAGTTTGCTCTTAATCTCAATTTGAATTATTTTTTTGTAAGATTTGAAGCCTTTCGTAACAATATTAAAGTCAGCTGAAAGACTTCTGCTCTCGAACTTAATAGATCATTCTCCTGATGCTCTCTTTCATACCTTATAAATTGTTTGGGGAATTTATGTGAAAGTGTTTGGGAATAAGCTTGGAAATCAAGTCAGGATCCAGAATCTTCTAATTATTATTTATTTTTTCCCTTCTACAGCTAGCTGAATACCATCGCTTGAAACAGAAGGCCGCTGAACACACTTCCGACATTTCGGCTCAACTTGATGCTCTTAGACGAGAGTACGACGAACAGAAAGATCTCTTCGATAGTTTGGAACGTCGTAAAGAAGAAATTGAGAATTCTCTTCGTCTCAAGCAGACAGAACTCAGTGATAACCAAAGACGTCTTCAACGACTGGCTGAATTTATCGAGTTTGTCAACACACCTTACTAAGAGCCTAATTTTTGTTTGTATTTTATTATTGACGCGGTGTGGTTTATTTGTATGCTTGTAGAAATAGCTTAAAGTCAATAACTGAGCTCTCTGAGACTGAAGGGACGATTAGGGAGGAGGTAGAGAATGCGACGAGGCGTATCGATGAAATTAATGCCGAATTGGAGAGCGTTATCTGTCAGTTGGGAGAAGCCAAAGTGGAACGACACGAATCCTCTCGTGCCATTAGAAAACAGGAGCTCATTGAAAACTTAAAACGTCTCTTTCCAGGCGTCGTAAGCTATCATTTCTCTTGGCATCTTCTCCACCTTCATAAAACCTAACTTCTCGTATTTTTATGATTTGTAGCAAGGTCGTCTTTTGGAAATGTGCGAGCCTTCTCATAAACGCTATCAAATTGCAATTACCAAAGTTCTTGGCAAGCACATGGACAGTATTGTCTGTGATAGCGAGAAGACAGCGAAAGATTGCATCCAGTACATGAAGGATCAGCGTATTGAACCGGAAACCTTCCTGCCGCTGGATTTCCTTGATGTTCAACCGGTGGATGAGAAACTGCGGTGAGTGCTGTTTCAAACCACGGATTTATCGTAAAACAGATCATGAAGTGGGGTTAGTTTTAATATGTATTTACTGCATTCGGATAAGAGACTGAATTGATCAACGCTGTTTAATTTACTACTAATTCGCATTTGAATGGTCAGAAGGAAATTTCTCTGTCAGTTGGTATTTAAGATACCTTCTCTTCCTCAAAGATATTCTAGAACCCCTTTTCACTAAAGGTAGGGTTATTATTGTTTTCATGGTTTAAGATACCTATATGTCTATTATTCAGGAGTCTAAAGAGCAATGATTTCAGCCGAAGAGGTTGTGAAGCATAAACTATTTTTAGGTTTATGAATATCTGGCAGTTTTTGTTGTGAAGATCTTAAATTTGGATTCGTTGAGTATTATATGATGATACTTCGATGAGTTGGCCCTAGCCCTATGATTTTCACCACAAAACGTAGAAAAAAAGAATTGGATAGAAAAATTTTTTTTTTTGATAGCAGAAACATGAAGGAGAAAAAGTAAGGATGATATCAAAATCAAATTTATTCTTAACATTTTGACAACTATGGTTATAATCCCACTAACCTCAAGTTTGGGTCAGATCAAGTTACATGAAAACTGGCGGGAGTTCATCAAAACTGCCTATACATTTCACGTAAAACATGGAGGTAAAGAGAAGAAGCAAAGCAACACAAATCGGTGCTGCTGACGTTGACGTTTCGAAGTGAAAGTAATATTTTACTGATACAACGTACTTTTTATCAGCTAATTATCTAAAAATCGCCTTTTTTCTCTGATTTCAATAGTGAAATAAGCGATCCACCGAATGTCCACTTGGTGATTGATGTCATCAACTGCGACCCTGTGACCGCCAAGAAGGCTCTTCAATTTGCCTGTGGCAACGCTCTAGTCTGTGACACCGTCGAACACGCGCGCTGTGTCGCCTACAATATGGGCGAACGTAAGAAAGTAAGTGTATGCTTTATATGAACCGGTAACGTAGCGGTAATCCGATCGTCTGCCAAGTTGGAGACTACGAAATTGATACCCATCATTTACACATCCAGTGATTGAGATGGCTGATCGCACTAATTAATGCTAGTCGATAGAGAATTCGATTTTGTATTAGCCCCAACCTAGATCTGTTTTCATTTTAATGTTTCTCTTTGAATAGACCGTTTCTCTGGATGGAACTCTCTTCCAAAGGTCTGGTGTCATTTCTGGTGGTGCAAGGTAAGTTTCAACTCCTTAATCTGTTTATTTTTTCTTGTAAATCTTGTTGGTGCTTATTATTTACTTTTTTCTCCGGCTTTTCAGTTCCACTTTTGTTTTTGGTCTCAGTATTTTGATATTTAGACGTCGCTACTAATAACTAGGTAGTTGTATCTTCGAATCCCGATGTTCACGTTCAACTGAATTCTTAACATTTTCAGGCAATCAGATCCCCTGCTAGAAACTCAAATTCTGCCAACCCTTTATTAATCAGACTTAATCAATGCAGTTAGCCATTCCATTCACTTGATGTGTATCATAAGTTCGGAGTTCGCAGAAGAGCACCTTAGCGGCTACGCCACCACCGGTACATAGAATCGACGTCAGTTTATATGACTAACATGGTGGTACAGTGGTCAACGTGCATTTCTGACTGGTCAGAGGTCACGAGGTCGGTGCTCATTGATGGTGTAGATTATGATTAATTCTGGTCCAAAGGAGAGATAAAATTCGAATTTTTCATGAGAGCGGTTCCGGGATATCTTCTCTCTAGGCAAGTCTTAATGGGATTGGGAAGTTAAATGTTTGTATCACTTATCCATTTTATCCAAATATATGCATTGGTCTAATAATTTGGACCGATTTACCCCTAGTCTTTTTTATGGATGTTCTACCATTATTTTTTTCCCACTGTTACTAATTCCTGTCCTTTAAAATCCATTTTCATTATTTCTCCTCTTCAGCGACCTAAAGGCTAGAGCTAAACGATGGGATGAGAAGCAAATCAGTTCCCTTATGTCTAGACGTGATGCTTTGCAGACGGAGTTGAAGGAACAACTGAAACGCAAACGCAAAGAGGCTGAACTTCGAACTCTTCAATCACAGATCAACGGGCTTGAGAAACGGCTCAAGTACACCCAAAAGGACAAGGATAGCACTGTAAGTTTGCGCATTCATTGATGTAAGTAACCAACTGCACTTGTTAGTTCTAGGTAGATGGTAAATGCAAGTATCTTACTAGGACAATTGTAAAATACCTTCCTTCTATCCACATCAAGCATCGATAACACTTACCCTTAGGAAATTTTCTTAATGTTCGCCATTAGTGAAGCGGCTAACGTACATCCTTGACAAACCAGTGGTCAGGAGATCGATGCCTGTTGATATCCACCTATAAGAAGTGGAGTTTCCTTCAATGGACTTGGAAATAATTATTGACCTTACTTTTTACTTGATTTAAGAACTACATAACTCTTCAGGAGAGGGTTAGTTTGTTTCAGTTCGCTACCAGTTCTAACCTTGTAAAGTTCCGTTCCGTTTTATTTTGCTATTTATCGGTTCTCAAGCTCTTTTTGTGAAATAATCTCCCTTTTTCTTTTATTCACTCCTATGTTTTTGTCAATAGGAGGAAAAGATTCTAAGTGGAAATGAAGAGGAAGTTAACAACTTGAGAGCCAATCTGGAGGAAGTAAATGTAAGTTTACTCTTTTTCTATTTGAAGTTCTTTTTATTAACTTCATTTTGCTTGGATGATGTGGTTGTTCGTATTATTATAGGAGAGATTGGGTATGTGCCAGACCAAAATGCAGGAGTTGGAGATTTCAATCAATGCTGAAAAAGCCAAGATGGATACGGTTGAGGATACAGTTCTTCATGATTTCTGCGTCAGCATTGGCGTAGAGAATATTCGGCAAGTTCAGCTTTTTTCTCCCACTGAAACCCTGTAAATAGGGAGTCGTCAAGGTAAAGGTGATAGAGTCAAGGCAAGAATGTGTGCAACCGCAGATTAATGGCGATCGATATTTTACAGATACGCTTTTGATTTCCACAGTGAATCATGGTCATATGGTTAGGAAAAAGAACAACTTTCTCCGTTAATACAAGATGCGAGGATGTATTCGTCAAGGGCCCTATTGCACAGAGATCAATAATCACTTATCTAATTAATATTTTCAGTCATGCAAGCGTTAGGTTAAATTTTTGCGGTTTTACTGTAACCCACATTGCAATTTTTGATTTCGGAAGCAGAGTCTAACAAATAATAATAAAGGGAAGAGGAACGAAAAGGGAGAACAACGTCTAAATATCGAAGAGTCCTACTTCATTTGATTTTTGGATTCGGATTGTGTAGTATTTACTAAATGAGTATTTCACGTTCAAATATTCAAATTTCATCAATCGTCCCCTGGATTGCAGTAAATCCTTGTCTACGATGTCCAGAACTCATTGACCAATTTTTTAATCACTTCGTTCTTCCAGTGGTTGAAAATCAAAATGGTCTCATGATATTCAGCTGCTTACAGCGTTAACATTTCGAGGATGAGATTTCTAAATATTTTAAGGCAGTCGACCCCCATAAGCTGTGTTTAAGATGACGCACTTTCAACGCTGCATACGCCGGATTGAATGAGTTTGTTTTGAATTTCCTAGATGCTCATGGCAGGATCTTGGTATATTAAATCAAATATCTTTTCACGAACAGGATCTGCAAGTGAGTGTCTCCTTTTTGGGAAAGTTTCATGGTATTTGTTAGGAAATTTATCGGTGCTCGATCTAGAAATCTTGGGATTGTAATGATTTTTTTCCACATGAATGATCGGTTTTGGCCATTTCTATTAATCTTCTTGCGCGTAAATACATCTGGCGCTTTCCTTTTACAAAGCCATCTCAATATTTATGAAAATAGACTAAACTCCTCAGTTTACGACATTTTATGCATTCTAGATTCACCAGAGTTCTCAAAAGCTGGTTCCAAGTCCTTTTTGTTCCTCTATTGTCACATTCGAATCAGTGATTACCGAAATGAAAACGGACTTCCTTTATATGAAGGTCTTTGAGTGAGAGAATAAGACTATTTGTTCCTCTTCTAATAGAAGCGAAGTTGGTTGATTTTGATATGCTAATTCCGAAGTTCGTTGAAGGTTCTGTTCTTATTGTTAGATCCTGATCGATCGCTTGTCTCGTTACTTACGTCAAGAGATATCTTGAGGTTTAACAGATGGAAGTCTCGTTGTTTCATCTACGTTTTCGAGTCCTTTTGAGTCATATTCAGCTTGTCAATTCACCTTCGCTCATTTGCGTTAATGGATTTTTTGAAGTCAGTTGAGATTGATTTCTATTTGATAAATGCAAAGGACATGCTACCTGAGTAACATTCGATAGTTTTTGGACATGTAGTAGAATGTTTCTCACCTTAAAAAAGGACTAAACATATTTCCATTAACGAAAGCCTATGCAATGTTAATCATTTCTTTTTTTTACTTTTCAGAGAATATGAAGACCGTGAGTTGCGTATTGCTCGTGAACGTGATCAAAAACGCATGGAATTTACAAACCAACTCCAACGAATCAACAATCAGTTGGAGTACGAGAAGTCTCGTGATACCCTAGGTAAGAATTTTAATATGTAATAGTTGCATTTGATTGTGATTTCAAGTGGTTCCTACTGGAGCAATTAAGGAAGGAAATCTTGGAAAATGGAAGAGAAGTAAAATAACTAGGGTAACGTATGTACGTAGGCATGACGTGGTCATAGGTCACGGCTTCAATGCCCATCGATATGGAATGGCCAACCGTACTGGCTAAGTCCGGCTAATAAGAGAGTGGCGGAATGGAGTGGAGTTTCACCAGGATGGGGAAGGGGGAGCTCTATAATCCTACTCTAACCCAGATTGCTATTGAAAAAAAAATGCTTTTCTAAATAGGCCCTTGAATCGGAGCAATTAGAATCACACTCATCTTCTCTAATTCATCTTATGCATGTCACCTTACAGCACTAAACATAGATATGCTCCTATTTCAATAGTCACCTGTACTGGCGACCACTTCATCTTAATTTCTCTTAGTATTAATCAGGGTAACTATGTGGTTCTCCGTTTACTGAGATGTCTGCTTAAGTATATTGTTACTCTTCATCTACTTGAATTATTGTCCTCAAAATAGTTTCAATATAATCCTGTTCTGTAACACTACAAATATGCAATAATTTCCTACAATTTCGTTTTAATAGTCAAGGTCCGTGGAAAATTTCCAATCGTATGCGTCTAATAGAAATTTGAAAATCACTTTTAATTTTTGAACTTCTAACTAGGGGCCTAAATGAAAGTATGACCTGTCACAATACTTTACAACAGATTTTGCTCGAAGGGAAAACCGCCACAGTCTAATTTCTTCGAAATTCCAAAATTTCCTCGTTTTCAATAAGAGCATTAAAATGATCGTTCTTTTTTTTCAAATAAAACATGCTTGTTAGGCTCTCATTTCGCCTGAGAATATAACCGTCTTTTTGTGTAACTGGTATGAACTGCTATTCTCTGTAGGATACCGTAACCGACTCATAGAAATTCTTTAAGAACTTGTACTAATCACAAATACAATCCGATGGCACTACGATACGAAAACAACTCAAATCATCATGTCAAAACAGGACGCGCGTTTTCGTATCGTTTGGTGGATTTATATTTACAACCTTGATTTAAGTAAATTCGTTCGAATAAAAGGGACTTTAAAGGTGGAAAAGAAAGAATTTTACATATTAGAATTATTTTTGGGGAAAATTTTTTCTTCTATGTAGCAAACTTCTATTAGGACTGAAATATAATGATTATTATTCATGTTTTTTTTCTCTTTGTATAGACGCTGTAAAACGTTGGGAAGAAGCCGTTGCAAGTGAGCGGCAGGAGATGGAACGTTGTAGAAAGCAAGAGAAACGTCTCAAAGAGGAGATGGAAGCTGAAGAGATGAAAAAGAGCAATCTGGAATTCCAGCTGGGTGAGTATCAACAAAAGAGCGAACAAATGGACGGTGAGTTGGCTGAACTCAGTCGTCGTTTGGTTTCACGCAAGCGGGAACTCCAGAAGCTTCAAAAGGATATAAGTCAAATTGAGGCGCGACTTGAATCCAAACGCTCTGAACGTCACTCTCTTCTCCAATCTGCCAAAGTGAGTTTCTGGTTTCTACTTAAATCGAGTTCAGTAGCATTGTCTGTATTTTTATTTTTGTATGTAACTTTATAGATGGAGGACCTACAGCTACCTTTGAAGCCCGGTGCTAGTTCAATGCCCGAGTTGGAAAGTCAGCTTTCGGCAGAAAATGGAGGAGCCGATCTGAACTCAGAGGAAATGATGCGCCTCTACGCTATGGAAGCACGGCTTCCACTTGACTATAAACAACTTGAAAAGCCCCTTCGAATGATTGCCGATGATAAGGAAGTTGTTCGAAAGGCTGATGAAATGCAGTCGGAAGTAGAGCACATGCAGAATGAATTATCGCGTTTCCAAGCCCCCAACTTGAAGGCTAGTGCAAAGTTGGGGAATGTGGAACAGCGTCTGCGCACCACAGAAGCGGAATTTGAGGAAACAAGACGCAAAGCCAAGAAAGCTAGGGCCCAATTTGAACGTATTAGAAGGTTGAGATATGCAGCGTTCAATAAGTGCTTCCTCTCAATTGCTGAAAATATCGATCCGTTATACAAAGCTCTATCTCGAAATCCTGGAGCTCAGGTAAGGTTTGCTTTATACAACCTAGATTTTTTCCGAAAGTTGAGTTTAATATTGAATACTTATTAATACTTAAACAAATAACGTTCAGGATGTAAACATTTTTGTGAACAGTTTGGTTAATGAATAGTTAAGCATTGGGAAGTTTTAATATTTGAATCGTTTCTTTCATATTGGAACTGCGCGAAATGTAGCAGTTATTCATCTCGTATATTTCTCTATTTTGTAGATTTACATTTCTTATATTTTGGTTTATTTTACTTTTTGTAAAACAATATTTCCATCGCTTCCGCATTAATTTTTGCAGCTCGGGAGTCGCAATCATTTCTTAGAAACATCCATTATAATTGAATTTTTACTCCCCGCGGCGATGCAGAAAAACATTGGAATAGCATATGGATAAGGGAAAAGCAAACAAGTCTAAGAAGTAGCTACTAAAGTAAGGATACTAGGTGTCTTTTTCGAATTCTGGAAACATTGAGCTATGTTCTCATTAAAGGTAAAGTTCACTGTACTTCAAATCTTGTTCAAATCTTATTCTTTAAATTCCATATTCATAGGTTTGTAACAGTATGACACCGTTAGCGACACCTCGACGATAAGTTTCAACAGTGAGATTTATGGCCATAGTAACCAGACCTTATTGACTAGTTGGTTATATTTATGTGGTTGGTCATGTCACCTATATTCATTTGTGTCTTCTTTGAGCCAAGAGTAGTTAGATGAGATTGGCAACGATTGTAATATAGCAGAGTTCATTTGAGTGAACTCAAGGTGATTTCTAATTATTAGTCACATTAACTTGCCTCTGGATGCAATAGACAAAAGATAACGACAAACTGAAATATCTACTAATTACAAGTGCTTGAGAATTGGATACCCGATTACTTGGTAGAACCTATCATTGGGGACCACTTATTTCAACACGCTGAAATGCCTCAAAATTATATGATTAGGTTTTTTAGGTATCGTATAACTATGGACAAATATTCGGTTGAAATAAAGCAAGAGAAGAGATCATCTCGACGTATCTGACTTTTCTTCGTACAAAGAAGTTCAGTTTTCTCATTCAATTACCGCCTGCTATCAGTTGAGATATTTGTTGTACTCATCTACTGACCGAAATTCAGAAGCGATTAATGACTCACTCAAAGGCTGGTTAACTTCATTTCGACCTCTTCTCTTGAAGTAAGCCTTTGTCCCAGTAAATGATCTTGTAAGCTCCTGGAAAGATGGAAATCGGTTGATGCACGATCGGGAGAATACGGTGGATAATGCATGACTTCCTAGCCAAATTTTTCAACGAGATTTTTGATTGCTCTTGAAGTGTGGGGTCTGGTATTGTCATGGTGCATCCACTCCTTTTCGATTGTTCAAAGAAGACTGGTTTTTCTGTAAAACAGATTTTAAACGAGTTAGCTGCCGACGATAAACTTCAGATGTTATTGTTTGATTGTTACCCATTAGTTCATAACAAACAGTTCCCTTCAAATCCCACCATAAACACCACCAAAAGAATTTTTTCGGGTGCAGTCCACTTCTCGGTTGCGGAATTGGCTTTGAACTACTGTCTTGACTTAGCCACTGTCTTTTGCGCTTAACATTGTTGTAAAGGATCCACTTCTCACCGCTGTCAGTTATGATTCAGTCTAAAAAAGGTGCCTGAAGTTCACGAGAACACAGTGAAATACAGCACTCTGTTGCTTGTTGATTTCTGACAAATTGTGTGGGACCCATTTCCCAGCCAAGTCTTTTCATTTCCCTATGTATGGTCATATGGCGGCTTACGTGAAAAGTCCTGCTCAGTTATCTAGTAGTGCAGGTTGGATTTTCACCAATGGCAAATTGCAATTGTTCAGAATTGAGTTTTTTGAGCATCCTGCTCTCGGTTCGTCTTTCAACCTGAAGTCATCCTTTTTGAAACGTGAAAACCATCTTCTGCAGGTTTCTTCATTCACAACATCATTTCCATAAGTGTCGTTGAGTGTTTTTGCTACTGAGCTTGCCGTACTTGCTTTATGAAATTCAAACAATAAAATATGCCTGATATGCTCTTTATTTGGAGTATACATTAGGGCTAGAAATAGTTATTAATAACGATAATTATCACACATAATCTGAAAGAGGAAATAATATTTTATTAATTGCCATAGATAAGCATACAACATTAACAAGCTAAATTGAAATAATCGTGTCCTAAATCAGCTCAAAAATTGGGCAGAACTTCTGTTACAACCTGATACTTATCCTAACTGTTTTATTTGGAAGTCTGATTAAGGAGTCTGACGATGTGACTTTTGATAGCCAGCCAATGACACTAGGAATATTTTGCGAGATAACATTGAGTTTTTTTATTAAAGACACCGGCAATAAGACAGCGAGTTGGAGCAGCAAATCAATTCTCATGTCACACTTCGTTGATTCCATTCCTACTGAGAAATTGAAAGTAGGCTAAGTTAGCGAGTTCGCCAAGTGTCAGCACACGGATCAATATGGACGTTCAGTGGGCAAATGAGAAGCTAGGACCTGAGATACACTTAACCACAATCCCATGTTGCTTTGACAGAGGTAGTCATTGTGAAGGAAAGCTTGCTTCCTCTCTTGCATCCCTTAATATTTCTTAGTTCATTTTTCTTCTTTTCTAACTCTTGTATCCCTTCATTCCATCGTGCCTTGTTATATGATAAATTCTTATTTAGGCCTCGCTTCCAACAAGAATAACAGGTTACAGTTCTGATTATAATAGAAATTTTACTCTATCTTGACATTTTTTCTTGTAGGCAAGTCTTCTGCCCACCAATGCCGAAGAGCCTTATTTGGAAGAACTTCAATTCCAATGTGTAGCCCCAGGCAAACGCTTCCAGCAGATGGATTCCCTTTCAGGTGGTGAGAAGACCATTGCCGCACTGGCACTCTCCTTCGCCATGCACCAGTACAACCCTTCACCATTCTTCGTTCTCGACGAGATTGATGCTGCCTTGGATAACACCAATATTGGCAAAGTTGCCTCCTTCATTCGCGAGTATTCCCGAACTCGTGCCCAAGTCATTGTCATCTCCCTCAAAGAAGAGTTCTACTCGAGGGCGGACTCTCTTGTTGGGATTTATCCTGATATCGTAAGTCATCGTGGTGGTATACTATATTTGTTAATATTGATCATGGGCAAATGATTAATTAAAGTTTTTGATAGAGAACCAACTTGAATACTTTGCAAAATAAAATGAAATTTGATGGTTTCCCTCCCTAAAACTAGAGTTCTACAGGGCTCGAGTAGTGACGACTGTTTCCTTGTCTCAAAGATCTTTTTTTTGGGGAGGGGGGGGGGGTTTCAATAATAAAGCTTTGCACTGCAATAACGCATCTCAAATGGGTTTGAATTCTAGTTAGGCCGCATTTAAATTTTCAGTTAACAAAAGTTAAGATTGATACTATAGCATTCTAGGAATTTCCACGTATGCCGACTCGTAAGTCTCCCTTGTCACCAAATCTTTCAATAAGGTTCTTTATATGTTATCCTACGAAATTTGGAAGGATCATAAAAAAGCAGTCATCTGATGGTAAAATTTAAAAAATTAGTTACATGGGGAATTTCTTCCTCCAACGAGAATTTGTTAAGCTAACAAAGTTCACAATCGAGTACAGTATGCATGTACTGTTTTTTATGCCTCCAAACGCTCTCTCACTTCTTGCGACTGGTTCGGTTAACGTTATTACCTTAAATGTATTGAGAATCTATGTTGTTACCACCTTCAACCAATGTAGTGCAGTGTGCAATCGTAGGTTTCGAACTTATGCCATTTGATACATTGACATTGCGATTGATGTCCCCTTGTCACTAAAGCTTTCATGGTTTGGAATATTTGAGGGCATTCTTCATTCGATAGGAGAATAATTTGAAAGTGATTGGCTAGTTGATGGCACCACTCCCATGTTCATAGCTAAAACGTGATTACAGCACCTTTTGTTACCTACTTATTTTTTATTTTTCCCTCCATTTTAGGAGAACAATTGTCTAGTCAGTCGTGTCCTCACCTTCGACTTATCCCAGTACGAGGATACCGAGGATCAGTAAAGCAACAGTCCGAACTCATTTTCTATCCTCCCCCTCCCCCCACGAATTTTATGTATTTCCCAAATCACTCATGTGTTTGTACAGTGAAGCATTTTACACATCTGTCTCCCTCTACCATTTGTTCATGTTCGTTTGTAGAGTTTACCAGTAAAGGTTACGTAATTATGCAAGTCGCCTTGCTGTTATCCTTGGCTGTTTATATTATATGTATCGCATTTCCAAGGGATATGGAATTAGGTTACCTTTTTCTTTATCAGGTTTCCAAGATATGCGAATATATTGAGCATCGTCTCGAACAATGTAAGGAGCTTCTTTCTCGAAGGAAGTTCCAACAGCTGTCTCTCGTGTCCAATTGCAATTCTCTGTCTGCCGGGTTGACCCTCTTGGGGGATACAATCTACGATGCAATTATTAAGATTACCAAGTCCAGTTCAGGTCATATCTTCACGGCGTACATTCATGAGGGTTATGGTACACCCTTCAAGTTGCAGCAAATTCAGGACTGTTGGAATTGGATTTATCAGGCCGCAGGGGTTTGTGATGAAACATCTCTGCCAGAATTGAGGAGATGTGTCCAAGGAGCGATTGATGCGCTCCTTTTTCCACCTTCTAATAGGGCTGTTCTGGGGTTTGAAAGATCCACTACGCGGGTGAGTTGGGTTTGGTTATTTAATTCCTCATTGTTCTTATTTGCTACAACACCATGTTGTTTATATTAGACGAATTTCTTTTTTCTTTAGCGATAAGTGCAGTTATCGATATTTGAAGAGGGAAACTAACCGTAGAAAGCATTAAAACCCAGCTTAATTATTTTTATTGCAAGGTTTCTGAGAAACTGTACTACTAGTCTTTACTTTTGGAATTCAATCTTCACAAATAGTATCCTCAATCGGTTTAATAACTGTTGAATTGCAATATTACTGGTTATCGGTTTTCAAAAATATTTTTATTGCGTATTAATCCATTTCTAACTAGAAGGCAGAATACGTCTGCAACTGTTCAAATTTAAATGATTATTTAGGAAGCGTGGTCTGAGTAAAGATTTATTATAGAAAATCTTATAGACAAATCAAGATAGAAAGATAAGACATTAAGGTCTTTAAAAGTAAGCATAGCAGAAAGATTGACTAAAAAACGTTAAGGAGGAAGCATTCGTCTTACCACAATGTGTACTTCCTTCACAAACAACTTGGGATTGTAGTTGTGTATATCTCGAATCTTAACTCCTCATTGGTCAATTGTGCACTCGTTGGTTTGTGTGCTTACGAGTCCTTGCCTATTAGCTAGCCCATTTCCAGTTCCTCAGTGGCAACGGACTTGGTAGTTTAGTTTTTTCTTAACCAAGCGCAGTCCAAATGCCTCCCCAAAGCTGCCCTTAGCTTAACAAAGCTTGGTTAATGTAGACCAAATTGTTAAAACTCTTTGTGTTCATCTTTTCATAGGCTTGTTTCTACCCTCCTCTATCACCTGACAGTGCCCTTCACATCTATCTGGACGGTGGTAAACTCGTCGTCTGTGCCAACCTTGTCTTTCGAGAGAAATTCACCCTTTCTGCTGTCGCTGGAAGCAATGCTACATTGAAACAGTATTGGGCTTCCACTTTCGTGGATCGTATAAAGAAGGTCCTGGAGTTACTTTACGACATTCTCACTGATATTGAGACCTGTTCCCTGGCCATGGCGTCTTGAAATGCCTCTTTTTTATATAAATGATTTGCTCATTTCTTGCCCTTTCTTTGTCAGAGGCTCGGTGATTTGGATATGTTTGTCATATTGCAGAATATTTTATATTTGTTATTCAATTTCTTTGGAAGATTGCCTTATAAATCATCTTGTATGCTAGTCTGGCTTTTACTTGTGTGTGGCATTGAATAACTAGTTGAGGAACCAAAAAGCAAAAGATTTTTCTTTAATGATAGAAAACAAGGTAAGAAATAAAATCTATTCTATTCCCTTAGATATCATAAAATACATTCAAGAGTACTAGGTACTACTTTCATTACTACTAGGTACTGTAATGATAATGAAAAAGGAAAAGCAGACGGCCAGGTTTATGTGAAGTAATTTAAGAGGGTCTGGGAGAGGTGGAACAATCATAAATGCACCCCAATAGCCACCTAACAGAGATAATGGAGAATAGGTAGCATTGTAGATACTGAGAGTTAGTCAACATTAAGTGGAGTAAGAGATAAGTGATGAGCGTTAGGACAAGATTAACGGGGTTCCCCGAGTATCGGACCGTTGGGCAAGGTAAACCTCGTAAATAGTGAGTTGCGATTCTTAATCAACTAGCTGTTTGGCCCACCAAGTGACTACGTTTATGCATCTATCTGATCATTCAGCTACAGAAAATAGTGTCTATCTAGAATTATATTAACAGTGGGGTTTATTCAGATTCATTTTCCGATTCGGGACTTAACATTTTTACTCGCAAAAACGTTCAATCAATTCTTTTAGCGGCGTTAAGCGAACTTATCGATATGAGTGGTACAAGCTCAAAATCGATAGTTCGATGAAACCTAAAAGCGGATTGATTGAAAAGCCTCTATCACTGTTTTCATAAAGATCGATCTAATCTCAGCCATTCGTGTAAATATTCACTTTGGTTTGATTCCAAAGCAAGAAAGTAGGTACCGCGTTTAGTCTAACGAGACCATTCCCATTTTGTGGTGGAAATAAACAATACCCGTGCAACTTTAAAATTCATTATGAAAGTAGTTTGATGTTTTCAAATTAATTTTCATCGGATCGACAAAAACGCTGTCATTAACGTGTAATGCCCATCTGAAAATTTTATTTATCAATTAAAAGACCTAGGAAATTATAGACACCCATTCAGTCATAGTCTCTCAAATGGATTGATACTCTTATTATTTTGTACTCGCTTTAATGAAGTGAGCATGAATTTGAGCAGAAAGGTTTTCTGTTAATAAAGTAGCCTGAGTAATGTAATGAAACAATGTACGGCACTGATTATATAAATATTTAAATTAATAGTCGATAACGTACGGGAAAAGGGGTTTGGCCCTTACCAATTAAAACTTACAAGTACGATGTTAACAGGTAATGTTGGAACAATGCTCAGCATGAATTAGAAATATTATAATTATGTAGATATCCAGAAATAACCAGATTATTTGTCGCTCATTTAATAAACCAATCATTTTTAATAAAAGCGCAATAAAAATATGTTAAAATTTACAAGATTATATGCTTTATTATCATAAAATTAGAAACGTATTTAACTTCTCTTCCTAAGCGTTTTAACCACTGGCAACAGCTTAGCAATTTATTGTGCTTAAAATAAATAGTATATGCAAAAAATGTAAATCATCTTAGCCGATTTTTATTTTCATTTTTCATAAAGTAAATACTGAAACATGCCTAAGAAAACACGCCTAACTGCTTAACTGAATTATTTGCGAAGTATTGTCTCATATCCGGTGTCTGAATGTATATTAAATTTGTCAACAAACTCAGATTTTGTTCAAGGCGTATTCCAAATTGTAGCTATGGAATTAGTGGAAAATACAATTTCAAACGACGAATAATTTAATTATGCTAGATAGGAAACTGATAATTAATTGAAATAGCAAGGATCAGGCTTAGATGTGAATTTCAGTAGCATAATATCTAATATTTTTAAAAATTCATATCACTTACCCTGCATCGGCTGCTTCCAGAAAATAAAATAGTATAATATAGGATAGTATAGAATGAATAGAATATATATAGATATATAGAATAGTAGAGTATAAAATAGTATAGTAGGAAATATAATCATTCAAACTTATCTGTATTCATTTCATTTCAGTTGATTCTTACCTTCTAAGTCGTAATAATCTTTTTTACGAATGTTATAATCTTGGCGTTATTGATATGAATACCTTTCAGTTTCATCACGTTTTTACTTAGGTAAGTTATTATTACATCTAAGTTTTCCACAAACCTCCTCTATTCATTATTTCTATATGAGTTCCTTGAAAAAAGTTACTTTATTTCATTTTATTTCTTTATTTTCTTAAAATAAGGAAGATTCATATGGTGTTTACGGTCAAACAGTAGAAAATTAATCGGGAGTTCTCACAGTCTGGTTTTTATAGTTCAGCTGCCGGACAATGCGGAACCGGTATGCGTTAGGTGCCAGCACAAAAAAGGAAAGCGGCCAGGAAGATTAGAACTAAGTAGATGTTCCTTAAGGGTATTATTCTATGAGCATTTTGGATTATTACAAATTATTTTGAATGTCGGAGAGGTTTATATATAGCACATCGTGAAGAATGTCCCGGAAATATGCACATATAGTTGAAAGTTTGAATAAAGCACTTTTAATTATTCATTTTTGAATTAGTGGTCGAGGATTTCTCTATTCAGAAGTTATAATATTATTCACACTGAATAACCGCAATTAAAATAATTCACTTTCATTTTTCTCAATTCAGATATCTCGATATTCTTTCATGTCTATGTAGTCATCGCAATTTAAGAGTGACACAATTTTGAAAAATGTTAATCATGATTACTGACAATAGTTTTCAAAATTACGAAAATCCTGATCACTAATTTATTTCATGATAAATGAAATAAAAATGGTTGACCACATCTGGATTAATTAGGATTGTTGCTAATTCCATCTCGAGAGGTTCGTGAGTGGCAATCTAACAAATTGTTGTGTATCAATAATTTTGCGGAGAAACTCAAGAAACGGATTACCATAATATAAGAATGGGTGATACTTTTCTGTTAGCGCAAAATAACTTCCTACAATAATTGCAGACTTTAAAATTTAAATTAACGTAATTACCTGTCCTTATGGAACCTTTCTTACACTGTATCAGGAATGATATGATTTACGAACAAACAATTTTCAAAAAGGATGTGAAAATATTCTCAGTTTCTAAAGAATAAAACAAGATTTAGGTTTTTGCAATAGGAATCAAATAGTTTGCCTGACTGCCCAAAATATTGCTGGTTTTAAGTTCAGGATCTCACAAACAAAATAGTCATTTCGCGGTTTACACAGACGAAGGTCCTTTAGTTTTGCATGGGAACATTCAGAAAAATTTTACTATGCTGTACTATACCCACTATCCGAAACCTTAATAATGTGACCCTAAACTAATGATGTTCAATAATAAATTTGCTCTTGTTAGCGCTAAATTAGAAAGATAAATAAAATAAATGCAATTGGTCACGGAAATACAAGGGAATTTTATATTTGCAGGTTGCATATTATTAATTTGCCGCTTAAAACAAGCTGCGTTACTTCCGTAGATCGATGATTGATAAGGCGTGCCTTGGAGCTATCGAGGGGCCTAAACTATCCCACTTACAGAATTAAACAAATTCAAGTCAATAAAGTACACTACGTCAAATCGCACACTGTGGGTTATATAACTATTTAATCGCTCAATTAGACTTACTTGTCCATAATGTCCAAGATTTTCTCTTGTTCTTTCACTCAATCTAGTTAGGAGAATCTGTGTTTACATTTTGTTGACAATTCCATTCAGATTTTCAATAACCTATTGCGCTTTTCTTCATAGGTTTCAGAAGTTTGCATAAGCATTAATCCAAGTATGTCAGGATTTAAAATAATATTTTAATAGGAGATGGCATCTAAGAGGAGGGTTTTTTGAAAATATTACCGTTTGTGGCATCTAATTTATAGTGATCTCTCATATAATACGGGAACATCGTTTAATTTCCAGCTAACTTTTGTTTACAGATAGAGGCAATTTTGTTGCATTTTGAGTCATAATGGATAAGATGAAGATAGAATATCCTCTAACTACTTTTGAGGGATAGTAAATTGGAAGTAGATAAGAATTATACTTAGACATTCTTCACTCAAGTTTCCCTCTTTGATATATTTCAATCGTGTTTAAAGGTCGGGCAATACTCATGGGATGGGGAGGGAGCTTATGAATAATTAGTGGTTAGACTTGCCTCTACTATATGTATTAAATTTTAAGAGCTCCAATCGCAAACATTGGAGCTATTAAAAATATCCAGGCCAGTCGTTTGCGCTGCCCTGGGGACTACGCAAATCAGTACAAACATGATTGGTTGCGCTGCGCGGTAACATATGGTGCATGCGAGCTTGGATACATTTGTGTCTTTAAATATAAGGTGTCTCGCTTCCTTTAATATCACCGGAAAACGTCATACTCGAGTTATTTTTGATAGCCTATCAAAACGGTAATATAACGCTTAACGATACACTGTTAAATGCTACGTTTACTTGGCTCCAGTATTGCTACTTATTACATTATTTGATTTTGCGATAAAATGTACACTCCAGTGATTATTATTTATTCAACTCGGGGAGAAATGCTTCGCCAAATCGTTTGGGCATCGAGCACTTTACAATTCAACCAGAAAAGCCTTCCTGAAATTGATAATTAGGAAAATATATTTCTTATCGTTAGAGCTAATCTAGACGCAGATTAGCTATCCACAAAGTGGGAAAATTATTTAATTAGTAAACAACCCGTCAATATCAAAATCACAAAAGGTAGATTAAATTTTAGCATATGAAGAATGAAAATAAAGGAACTTTCTTTTTCCTCATGCAAAATGCAAATCAGGTTTTCTAGCATCGAAGTGACATGTTTACGCATTTCCTCTTTCATATTTACATTTTTTCGAAATAACACTAAAACAAGGGTTTAATTAATCCGATTTGGTTAAGCCTGAGTTAAGCTGATTTCAGTTAATTTAATACACCTTTTTTCACGCTAATGATAATAATAATTATTATTAGCAGTAATTGTGGTGTCAGATGACTATGCATTTCCAAAATTATTCTTTATCCGCATTCACTACGAAAATACCTCGGCTTTTCGTCCACGAAGCCGCAGTGATGTCTTTATGTCCCTATGGCTCAAAACCCCTATTTGTCGTGTCTAAACGCGTTTATCGATTCCCCTTTCAATAACCGTCTTGTTTCATTAAAAGTGCACTGCACTCCTGGCCTTGCATGCGTCCTTGCCCCAATGACTCATAAACTATCTTAGTATTTCCACTAATTAGAAATTGTACACGCAGTCACACACTTGTTGGTTGTCTGTTCGTACGCTTCCTTCTCATCTCCTCTGTTACTCATCTCTTACTCGCTTGAATCTTCAACACATATCGGCCTAGTCAGCTCTTGGTGTTTTGCTCTAAAGCTGTTAGTCATAGTCCTAGCTTCTACAATCTAGATTTGGTTCATTAATTCCTATAATTTGGTAACTCCCAAACTGATGACCTTGGTTCTTGTTAGTGCGTACAACTTGCTTCAGTAGGAAACAACTGAAAGCGTTTAACAAAGTGTCCAATAAATGATAAAAGGGAAGGGATCTAAAAGATATCGAAAAGTCTTATTTCACTTGATTTTCGGATTCGGTTGTACAATATCTACTAAATGTATACTCCGCGTTCCAAAACTCAAATTTTATAAGTCGTCCCCTGGATTGCTGCAAATGCTTGTTCACGACGTTCAGTGCTTTTAATCAAGAATGGTTGGCCTTGCCACTTCAATTCATTTTTCCTTCCATTAGATGAAATGACATGATGTTCAGTAGCTTACAATTTTAACGTAGCAAAGATGAGATGACGTAAAACTTTTTATCACACTAGTGATATCAAACTTTCCTATTAAGCGTGACTCATCACTTACATCTAGCGCATAGAAATTAGTTTCTCGCATGCCTGGATAAAGCGTAACGATAGCTTTGTCCTATCTGAACCACCTATCATTGTCATGATACTAAGTTACTTACTTCAAACCGGGCACAACTTGATCAGCTGTGTAATCTGGTAAACGAAAAAAGTGCTTGTAGAAAATAACTGGAGGGTTTTTTACAAAGTGTCAAACTGTCAACCCACATTTTTCTCTGTCCAAAGTCTGTGCTTTTAGTGTGATACGTTTAAGAAAATCTATCACAACACCATTATATGGTTTTTTATGAAAAACTGTTATTGCAGACAGTCTTGGCAGAGCTATCTTCGGGTTCTTGCTCTTAAAGACATGTAAAATTAGTTAATAGATGAATTTTGAAATTGGTAAATTTCATGTAAGATTTGGACAGCCACGTCTACTGTATCGTGCGGACCAACGAAGCGTGACGTGTAATAAGTTTTCATGCGCACGGGAAAACAAATCTCGGGATATTTACAACTTACAATCTTTATTTTGACAGATATGCAACATTACTAGAACAGAAATTTATAACAGTTAGGAGACTGGCTTTTTCTGAACAACACACTTTAAGATTGGATAAATGTTGAATAAATGGTGAACCAGTGTCTGGAGATTAAGTGGCAGATTCCATGATATTTTAGGCATTTCCTCCTTCCTTGAAAACTATTGGTCATAAAGTTTGCCCATTGATGCACTTCCTGTGATGGGGTTGGCCAACTGCACTGGTTAGTTCCGGTCAGCGTGGGAGGAATATGAGTTTGTCGTCAGAGCGGTTCTAAGTTACTTCACTCCACCCATGTTAAGTATTGCTATTACTTCCCTTAATGCATTTTATCCCATTAAAAGTGCGTTGTTCTATTTTTATCATGAATGAAATGCAAGCCGTTATAATACTGAAGATATGTGCACTATAGATTCCATTGACACAAGCATTTATATGCATTTATATGTCTTTAGAATACTCGGTCTTCTTTAGTGACCATGCTTGTTTGTGTAATTTGATACAATCATTGATGATTATCGTTTTGAGTGAAAATAAAAAGAGGAGAAGATCATATATCTTAATGACTTTAAATACCTCTTTCTAATTTAATTTCTAATCTAAATCTTGCCTAAAATGGAGAAGTGCGAATTCATTTGGCTAATGGTACTTAAGGGTTCAAAGTTTAGTCTAGTTTCAGGCATTTTCCAATACTCGTCATGAGTAGAAAGGTAGCAGTATGTAGCCACTCTGATGGAAAACTCAAATTCTGACGCTCCATTTATTAGCAGTACTGAACTGGTGCGGTTGGCCCTTCTGATCACTAGATTTGTACTGATGGGCCTGAAATCCGTGACTTCAGACTTTGCAGAGTACGTTAACTATTGCGCCATATTAACATAAAGCAAAATCTTATGTGAGCTTGGTTTAGATAAGGATAATGCACTTTTTAAGGAAGACCGTTAAAATAATATCATTCGAAGGTTAGCGAGTCGGAGAAAAGGATTTTGTGATCCTCCCTATGTGCTAAAGTAGCAGGACACACGACAACAATGCACCACTTTACTGTTTGTGCAAGCGCTAAATAGATTTTCAAGAAATCGCTGAACAATGTGCTACATTTAAGGGAAAACCCCTGCTTTTTCAGTTTTACTTAATAGAATATCACCAAAGTCATCTTACAGTATGTACCTATACCTATGAGAATATTTGTTACTATCAATTAAAAAATTCGGTCTATTAAGAGACGTCACTTAAATGAGAAACACTATTTCAACTTAAGACTCAATGAATCGTGCAAATACATCAAAGCCAATAACTGTCAACAATTCATGCGATGCCCTCTCTATAAATAATTAAAAACACATCCCTATTATTGATGGAATGACAGAATATATGGGCACATATTCTGGCGAGTTTTCTTCAGAATAAATTAAGTCACCGTGCCATATCCTTATGAGTTCAAATAACCGTTGTTCTTAGAGGCATATTATTTGGTAGATGAAAATTCTTGATTGGATTCCCACATATATGTTCGGGCACCTGATTATGTTATCGTGTTTGTTTCGATTTCCAAACTTTACTCTTGCATCGTCCCTGGATGCGTTTAAATTAAATTTCGGTACCAGTTTCTATGGGTTAAAACCATTTTATCATTCCTAACCGACCGATTCTTCTCCACAGTTCGTTATAATATGAAATACGTACAATCCCACTCATAATATCTTCACTGTTATTTGACTTTACAAATCTGTTCACTTTGTCATATTCAATTCTCTGGTATTGTGTTTTAATAGATCACTGCCGTTATCAAAGGGTTCAGCTGGGAAATACGAAATAATATATTAGGTATTACAGGACACATATTTACAATTTCTTCCGTTTACGAAATTAAGGGGTGAAAAATAATTGTACAAGAAGACATTGCAAAATTATTACAAAGGCTAACAGAAGGAATAGAGATTATCTGATCTTAAGAAAAATGAATAAACAAACATTGATTAAAATTTAGATGAACCTCGTCTATAGGTGACATTGCTTTCTTTTGTAAATTAGTGGGTACAGTGTAAATAAAATCGTAGAATTCTACATCTTTTGTACTAAAGTGCTTTTACAATCTGCAAGCCCCATATCTCAATTTCCCAGGTGGAAGAGAATGCATAAAGTCAGTTAAGAAAAAAATTAATTTAATTATTACCTTGACATATACAAACGGACTAATTATATAGAACATGCTTATGGAAAATATAACGGACAAAAATACTGAAAATGCTATTTTCTCAAGGGGAATTATAAAATAAAAGAATTTTTCGCATTAGTATAATATTTCCGCCTTGACAAGAGCTTTTTGTTTTCAAGAAGAAAGCTTAGCTTCACTCCAAGCAACTATCAGATCAAGTAGTTAACATTGAAAAATCCT
Organism: Hymenolepis diminuta; assembly: GCA_900708905.1. Lineage (NCBI taxonomy): Eukaryota > Metazoa > Platyhelminthes > Cestoda > Cyclophyllidea > Hymenolepididae > Hymenolepis > Hymenolepis diminuta. The sequence goes on from CAADRB010000010.1 coordinate 1,697,248, forward strand.
AGGTTTGCCCTGTTTACAAGAATTGGCGAACATCAATCAAGCGCTGGATGTCTTTGCAGAAGACATGACTTTTCTAAAGCGAAATTGGGAAAATTCTAGTGTTAAAATTGATTAAATGAACGTAGAAAATGATCATTCCAGAAGAAGTAGAATTTCCAGAAAATAATAGACTTGTATGCCATGTGAAATTTCCATTCAAAAT
>CAADRB010000010.1:1698041-1852930 GCA_900708905.1 Hymenolepis diminuta
GAGCGGAATAAAGCTTGTCAAAAAATGACTATCTGGTAAATTCTAGTTTACTTTTAGATGCAGCACGTGTTTGTAATTTATCGGCTACATAAATCATGCTGCATACGTTCGGGAAATTTGCATGGTAATCTACACCACATGATCCAGAGCGTTCTTCAGATTTGAATTATTTCAAAAAGTGTATCATTTTCTTCGAAATGAATGTCATGAAATGTTCTGAGTCTATATGAAATCGAAACAGCTATCAAGAAGTTTGTACATTAATTCAGACATAGGAATGTTAATTAGAAAAGTATTTAGGCATTTTTGAGTCCCGACGATCTCTCCCTAGCAGCCAATCTTCATCTGGAGCCATCACAAAAGATTGAACGTGAGTATACATTTTTATAACAAAATAATTTCGAACCTGTCCCAACATCCATCTTGGGTAAGCGGATAGTATCATGAACTCGAATTCTGCCCTCACCTTTATTAGTGAGACTTAACCAATTCGACTGGTCATTTCACTCATTGGATATGTGGTCAGATCTAATAGACGAGAACATCAATCACATTTTATTCACTGTATTGTCTTTTCTGTGCAAGCGATTTGACTTAATTCTTCGCATAACTTCCCTCAGTGTTATACTAATACATTGCTCAGAGAAGTTATCCGTGGGACTCACAATCTATCTTTTGTGCCCACTTTCATTATTAATAGCACAGTGTACAAATTTGAGAGTCAGGATATTTACCGTCTAATCAGTTTCAAAAAGCTTATAAGTATTTCGAAAAAAATATTTTTGGGTCGAATTTCTTTGTTTACCAAGCTTGTTCTTCCATTAGTTGTGTAAATAATAAAAAGAGAATTATGCAGGAAACAAGGGTGATAAAATTTTACCATCTCCATTATTATATCAAGGCACCAAATATTTAAGATAAAAGGTTTGAGTGGATCGTAAAATTCTACCATCAATGGTAAGGAGCCATTAACATAAAGCCGCAAGGTCTGTATTTTCGAATGATGTGCAATACACTCGGGGCGGTTTCTGTTACATTAATATGGGGGCGCATACTGGCTAGAGTATTTGAACAGTTAGTTCAGACAAACCCCCCCCCCTCTCTTCGGGAGCCATTAATTATATTTTCCCACAGACTTGTTAAAAATTTTATAAAGCGACATCGGAGTAACTGCACATCTGTCTTGCCTTCTCTCTCTGAGTCTGAGTGAACTGTGGCCTAGTGATATCCAGTGGGAGGACATATCACGACAGTAGAAATAGATCTTCTGGCAGTACTACGACACCGAAGAGTCATACTTACACAAGTGGGCAACAGAGGGGTTAAAAATCAATAACAATTTTAATATTCGTTTTTGGCTTATGCCTTTTTAGCTGCCCATCTAGGAGTTTCATTTAAATAATCTAATTTCATTTATACTGACTCTTTTTGCCTTTTTGTGTCAGTGTCATAACAAATGATAATGTACCTTTGAAACACGGCGACTGGATAATGATTCCCTGTTGTCAAGTATGTCTAGGATGTCTATTAAATCGGTTGTAATTGGTGCAATATAATATAGTATGATCAAGATAAGTCGCGTTCTGTCTGGGGGACGTCTGGGCATTTGCACAAAGTACCTAATTATAAACTGATAAAAAGTGGAATGATCCGAATTAATTGCCTCTATTTTCAGCAGAATCACAAAACGCGCTATTAATTGTCGTGCTCGAACGATCAACTTTCATTTTTGGTGTTTAATGTTGTGCGTAGCCCCAAGCCTTGCATCGCTTCGTTTTGTACTTTGGAGAGTTTATTTTTCTTTTAATGAGTGAAACATTATTAACACTGAGAAAAGCAGTACCCCCTTCTTCGATATTAACGTCAAAGCTATGCACCTTAGCACGTGAGAAGTTAAGTGAAGATAAATGTATTTCAACTGAAAACAACCCAATTTCATATAATTTCGTTTATCAGGATTTGTCTTTTAGTCTCTTGAATATTTGAATCAATCAATCGACTCACTCATTACCAAAGTCGAAACACATCAGTTGTACAAAAAATATTATTATACCCTCTCCCGCTAATACTCTCGCTTTAAAATTATTCAAATTAATCAAAGGACAAGTGGGAGGGTGGGAATCTATGGAAATCTTACCATACACTTTAGATTTACTCAAGATCTAAACACTGAATTACTTTAATATTTGAGAAATTAACCTATACGTAATGAATTAATACAGGGTTAATGATTTTTAAGAAATATAGACGATCATAAAAAGGAAGGTCACTTATAGATCTATAGCATTATTAGGTGACTCATTGAGTCCATTTGTGCATACGTTCTGTCTCCTTCCAACTTTCTTGCTCATTCAACACTGGTGTTTATTTAACTTCTGGGCCTTTTACGGTTGAGATAAGTTGCCGTCTGCTTCCATAGCTTAAGAAGGACCTTTGATTTGATAAGATAGCAAGTTCGTCTTATTATTGATTACACCATGAACCTTTTATGAAAGTTAGTTAAACAAAGCTTAATGTGGTGGCAAGGTTTTGTAGTACTTGCGCACCCTGATTTATAGACCTGTTTAGTCTCTCTATGTACTGTGCGCCTCCTGATTCATACCTCTTATCTAACTGCCAATGAACAAAAAACGAAATAGATCAACAGTCTTATCATACCCCATTTCCCAAATTCCCTACAATCAGGATTGTCCTCCTTCAGTACTGACGCCTCTCCTTTTCCCCCCAATTCCTTTTCCTTGCCTTCCTCCCTTCCTCTCTCAGTCATTTCCAATTGGCCAATACACGTTTGTCCAAACCAACTCCCGACCTTCTTACTCGGAAGGCTGTTGTTTCCTGTTAGGCCTAGGAAGATCATTAGTTCTATGAGGGTCCGGCTCTTAAATTAGTTCTACTTGAGAATAGGGCTACTTTGGTTTCCATATTAATATTTAACTAGCATAATAAACCATGGGAAAATAAATTATATAAAATCATGTTTGTTACTATTGTTATAATTCCAAGATTTAAGTAAGTACAATTTATATCTTAAAATTGAAATAACTGTCTTATTTAGTCATCCGGCTGCAAAGTTTCTTAATTTTCGCGCATGACTTCATTCGCGTTATCCTTTTATTCCCGTCTCCCTTTTTCGGCTTCATATATAGTTCACACTTTATCCCATTTTGAATATTAAATATTATTTTCCACAAATATGTTTCAAATTATTGAGAGAAGTGCTTCCGGTATAAGTGGTCTTCAAATGACTTGTAAATAGCACGTCAGCCAAATCAGGGGTCAAGTGTTCGATACTGGTCGACAAATGTCCAGTGAGCGAATTGACTGGCCGTTCTCCTAGTCAATAGAGGGATATCGGAGTCCCAATTTCTCATCATCTAGAATTCTTCTTTTATTGGCAGGATTAGTTCTCGAAACGATTCACTTAGCGAACCTGGAAATTATTTTTGTAAAATATATGTGGGGAAATTTTCAGTTTAAACTGTCAGCTGCTCTTCATATTCATACAGAGAAAATTTCGGTTGAAAATTCTGAGAAATCTAATAATAATAGATATATTGAACAAAATTAACACATAGATTTGAGTTTCTAACCCCATCGCGTGCAAGCTCTTTTATTTCCCAATCCAAAAGGAAGGAAAATCAAAATCAACGGAAATCATGAAGAAATAAATGCAATTTCATTTGAAGTATCTCTCCTGCATATCTTACTCCTATTGCTTTTGCTTTCTGAAAACTTGGACATTTCTCATGTCAAAAGACAAAATGGAAAAAAAGGCTTTATTGACGGTTAAACATATAATTTAATATCCCATACTTTGGGATTTTAATTACGAGTTTCATCCTTTTAATAGCGCAGGAAATTTATGAAAACTGGAATAAGAACAGCCAAAGGAAAAGGTGGGTAAATATACAACTTCACTTAAGTATACTGAGGAAAATAACCACGAGGTTATTAACATTAACCAGGCTCGATCTTCTTTTAAATAAGCTGAGGTATGAGGTATTGCATCAAAGATTCTTATCGTAATGACATAATATTCCGCTTTTGATTATATCCGTCAGTATAAGTTATGTCTAAGACAATCATAATTGCCAGCTTTGTGTTATAAAGGTGTGCCTTAGTCAAACAGGTTTGATTAATATATAAGTGGAAAGAAGTTTCTGATATGGCTTATATTGCGGCAATGGAAATATGTTTTAGCAGTTACTTAACTAATAAAAAGTCTTGGGGAACTTTCCTAGTAAATCAACAATTTTTAGAGGGTGGCCGATCTGCGTAAAGAATGAAAACAGGTATAATTCGGACCCGTGTTATCTGACGGGTTTGCTAAGCATTTGCTTTTGTTAGAGTTAATTTTCATTGAGTCCTTAGCGTATGCCTGTATTGCTGATCGGAATAAATAAAAGTTCATACTGTACAAACGAATAACACAAAGAATACATGAACAGCAGTTATTCTATGACGAAAATAGACTAATTTAATGAGTGGAAGTAACTAAATGGAAATTATGAGTACCACTGAAGCACTTGAATTAAGCCGTAATACATCCAGACACGCAATCAAGAACTGATTTCACAGAGCAAGCTAAAGCTGAGGGACAATTTGATTTAGTCACCAATTTTTTTATTATCCAGACTACCCAGATAAACAACCACATGCGTTCGCCAAATGGAAATTTAACATAAGGAGTCTTATTTCAGTTTTTCCTTCAAATCATAAAATACAATTATTCCTTCTGCATTCAACAGGCAAAAAATGTTTTCGCATTGTCTATTGTAATACTTTTAACAATTGTAGGGATGGAGGTAACTGGAATTTTCCTAACATTGTTACTAGTTTGCTAATCTTAAAGAGGCAATAATTTCTTTTCATTCAGTTAAACCATTCTTTGGAGAAGTTTACTCCAATTTTCTGTATGGTTATGGATTTTAAAAATATTTAAAAGCTTTTTACTTGCTTCGGTCTTTCGTTTCTGTTACTGGTTTTTCTGTATTTTATCATTTATTCTAGTAACTTTTACGAACTTCTAAAAAATTCCTTCTGAGTTTATTATGAGTTAAATTATTTCCTCGAGAACCGAGGAGATCCTTGAATTTCTACTTAAAATTGTTCATTTTGGTTAGTTAAAATAATTTTTTGTCTAACATAAACCTTATAAATTTGGAGGTTCGAAAGTAGGCGATGGACCATCATAATCTCAAGCTTAAGAGTGCCTTTTAAAATTGTTACATTTCGACAACACAAAAAGTGTACGCGTATTTGGGTAGTAGAATACGTATATTTAATGTATCAAATTTGATCTTATGGTTATGATTTGTCATTAACCAATATTTCAGCTTCACTGCAAGTATATGCTTGCTTGAAACATCGTTTGAGAAGGGATGGAACCAAAGGCGGTAGGTGATATTCTGCTAAATTAGATTTCAGAAGATTGGGGAATTATTGAAATTTGTTGTAATCCAAGAATTTATGATATGAAATATCAATTAAGGAAATTTTCTTTCACAACATTGTTCCAAAATGACATACAAAGTGCAAACCCCTAGCACATTCATTTTATTTTTTGTGTCATTTTTAGCCATCCACCAAATAAAATTTAACAGAATTTAAACCTTCATTTGATTAAGTAGAATCAGAAGAAGTAGTCTCTTAGATATTATTTATTACTGTTATTGATATGCATTAATGACTAATAATATTCTCATAAAAAAGTCAAATAAAACTCGTTTTACGTTTAAATAATTGCAATCGGAAGTAGCATCCGTATGTTTCTTTTGTAACTGTCCAGTTGCCTGCTTTTGTAATGTATGCAATGCTAGAAAAAGGTAGAATGTATTATAATTTACATTTTCTACGTAGCTACTCATATCATAACTATTAATTAGCGGAAAAAGAATGAAAATAACTCATCTGAGTTTGAATATAATATCGTGGAGTAAGGAGAAGAGGTTCTTTTGAGTTTAGACCTAATTGATTATTGATTATCACAACTTTTAACAATTAAAGAGTAGAAATATACGCGCGTACCATTCGAGAAGAATATCGACCACTGTTAATCGATCTTAACACCCCATGTCGTTTTCTGCATAAAGAATTTCAGCGCACGTGACCTTAAACTAACCTTGAGAAAAGAAGAGACGTTCGAGGCTCACAAATCACACCATTTAAGTACATTTTGGGAAAATAACTATTAATTTAGGTGAAATTTGGAAGGGGAAGTCGATTCCGTCTAGACTTCATAAACAGGATTTGCCCGAACTGCCACCTCATGATTGTCATGTATATTGCAGACCACCCATGCCGTCCACTCCCCAAACAAAAACTTTATCATACCACCAAAAGTTCTAGTATAAGGACATTTTACATAAATCTAGCCTCCCATGTTTATAGGAAACATTATGATCCTATTAAATGTTACAATGCAAATTGAATTACATCAAATTACCTACCTACCTAAGATGTACCGAGACGACATGAAAAGTCTCTCATTCCCGATCTACTGATCAATCAGTTTTGAACACCGAGGATGTGAACTTTCCCATAGGAACCAAAAAAGTAGAATAATTATTCACATTGCAATTATGATTAGGTTATTGGCCCGACAATATACATATTGATTTTCAAGGTAAACATATAATTATAGATAACTATCAAACATTTCCGTTTAACGAAATTAATGTTTTATTCTACATTTTACTCCCATTATTATTGAAAATATCGCCTATCCCTTAAATTTATTTAAATGAAATTAAACAAATTACGCTATACTGTACATTGTTCTAGTTGAACTGTAATAAATTGTCGCTATAACAACGAGAACTTGTGTTTTCCTTCTTTCTGGTTGAGATATCAGCTTTTAGACCGTAAAACCAATTGATGAATATGCTGATCTTATCATTCATTAAACAGTCTCATATCCGATTATGCTTTACTGAGGACATTTTAGTAGAATGACAATCCCCAGTTTCCATTGTAATGGATCTCAGAAAGATATCTCCCGTATATTAATTTACTCGTGGACCTTATAAATGAATGTAGAATTAGAACAATAGGAAGGTCAATTAGTTTAGTATCTTTGATATGCCTTATTAGTGGTTAACAGTTTAAAAGCATACTGATCGAAGAGCTATTCATGAATAATCAATAATTTCTATTCATAATTCAGTTGAATAAAACTAAATCCTTGTTAATCTTCCTTTGCACACTTAATGAACGAAAGAATAGAAAGTAGTAATAATAGGATAATTATATATATCTCCCTCCTTATCAAGTATTGCTTAAGACTTTTCCATTTTTAGAGTGCTTGATTTTCATCATCACCATTTCAAATATAAGAAAGCTTTAATTTGTGATCTGGTTTTTGGAAATCGCGTTTGTCAGTCAGGAAAAAATCACCCGATGCTGGCTATTTGATATTAGAAAAACACAAATTTTCACTATGCTTCCTGGCTTTCATATATTGAACAGTCGCAACATTGCATTTATTCCTATCTCACTTTCCATAGGCAGAAAACTATCTGCTGCCAACTAGGTAGTCTATTAAAACAAAATATCTAGAAGCTGACTTTAATTGATGGAAAAGTTATGAGATTCCAATATCTGGTAACATTTAAGATCCAGTCTGCTCACTTTGGTTATGAATTATTACGACAGATATCTGGTTGTGTTTTATGTGTTATCCTGCTGATCGCAAAAACAAAACCAAGACGGATTGGCAGGACGAAAAATAAAAAGAAGGATATAATATTCAATTAGCTGAATCATTTTAGTAATTTCGTAGTCTCCACCTTTGCATAATTTTCTAATTCATTTTGACAGTTTAGTTCATCGCCAATAGTTTTGCATGATGCTTCATAAAGTGTATGACCTCCTTTATCATCATTCTCATTCAGAAGAAACGAAATATCATCAACGTTGGACCACTGGAACGCTTTAACCAAATGTTCATTTGCTCAATGTCTACAATCTACAAAAATGACAGATCTGAAAGTAGCAGCTATATTTTTGCATTCAGATGATGCTGTCACTACATCAATATCTCACTTTAAGCACTTCATACCCACCATAATCAACGTCCCATTTAAACTCGTTAGTGAATTTTGGGGAAAGAGGAGACAACCTCATGTTTGGAATCATCCACACAGTCATCCAACCATATGGGAAAACTTTCTATTTTGACAGAGAAGACCGAGCAAAAAGCCAAAATTGGACTTTCATTTTTACCCGTCACCATTCTGCTATGCAAATAGTCAATGGAAGATAGGCTATTTATTTCACAAGGGAGTGATGCGTGGCTTTGAGAATCCGATATTATGGTGAGAGAGCATAGTGGATCCGAAGATTTCAATCTTGAGACGTCTGATTTTCTCTTATTTCAAGTTCTTTTCATTCCGTCGTACTACCAATTTTGAGGCAAGATAGATTCTGGATATATAGGAAGGGTACATATCCATTAATAGCCTTTCATTTATTTAAAGTAAAAGGGTAGAATTCCATAAAATTGGAATAACGGATTCGTTTTCAGTTGCAAAAAATATATTGGGAACACAGTTAATGAGTCTGGGCAAGCAAAGGCATTTAGAACTAGATAAGGAATTTACATCTCTGTAAAACTAGATAATGTCAGTTTCTATTCAATCACAAAGTTTTTAAAGCTTAGTTTAATTAACAAGAGAGAAACTATTGAAAATTTAGAAATCAACTATTGAAAACTACAATTTTCGTAGCTAATTCTCTGCTACCGTAATTTGTTCTATGATAGAATAAAAAGGAGATATTTTACTATATACCGATTTTCTGAGAAGCGACAGAAAGTCGTCATTATATCGAACGGGTCACTAAATGCTTAAGGCAGTATCATTAAGTTGTCGTTATTCTTAATTATAGCTAATTTTTCTAGCTAGATTCAATTACTCAAATCTGCTATTAAATTCCTATTGTAGTTCGTTCCATCACCACCCAATCTTCTAGGCTTAGTCAACTTCAGCTGCTCAAAGGAATTTGAACTTTTATATGATATGCGGGATTAACGGAATGCAATTGAAATCAATTGTCCACTATTGAAAACCGATATAAATTACATTTTTCAATCAGTTGCTCTCAAAGCTAAGTTCCAACCCAACGGAAACCTATCCTGTATTTAAAACTAAAAACCTCTTTCAGATGAGGGGACGTCAGTCGCTGTTCGAGCTTTATAAAATTCAACCCGAAAATCTTATAATTACACTTTCCCAGTCCCTATTATGCCTTTAATTGAAAAATATACATCCTCCTGAATAAATCCTAGTTTTAATAGGGCCTATTTGTTAGGTGCATTAAAAGAAATAAAAAGTGAATATCAATCCATACATCCAATCCCATTCCCACATTACGAATTAATCTGTAAACAACCCTACCTAGACACAATGCCCTAACTACAACAGTGACTCTATTACATGCCTTGACTCTTTCTAATAAATAAGGGAAAAAGGATTCATTTTTGATTCCGATCTTTATATTGCTTACGAAAGAAAACGAGTCTTTTCGAATTTTCTGTACTTTATAATATGAAGATTAAGGACGGACCCCTACATGGCAGGGGAAAAGATAGAATAGGAATTGGAAACATTTTCCTTATAACCGTAATAGTAGTAATTTAGGTTGAATCAGACTCTATCCTAATATCGCACAATAAATCTAATTTCCTGGTTGTATGAGATGATGACATATACAATGATACATTATAGAAATGGGATTGAGAAAAAGCGGTCAAATGTTTTAATTTGGTTCAGTCAACGCATTCTGGATGCAGCAAACCTTCACATCAGAATGGTACGTAGCAATCTGAAAGTTGATATGTCCATTGCAGCTATTTGCAGCAAAAAGTGGGGAAACCGACTTGATAACGAAATCTCATCGACCAGTAGAAAATCAGTACAAGTATAGATGAACATGATTTTTGCGGTGACGCGTCCAGGAGTGCAAAAGAATATAGGAAATCGATCAGTGTAAGGCCAGGGTCAAAAGCGGAATATCTCAAACTTTTCAACCTGGATAGCAGTGTTCAGGAACTCAAACAATATTTTAAAATTTTCACTGTAAAGCCTTACCTTGGTCAGTCTCGATAAATCCAGAAAAGAAATGTGAGAACTCCAAGCTTCTCCAGTGCTACAGAATCCTAATGGAAGGTCGTTGAAATTGTCTACGTATAATGTACATGTGCATATGATATGGCGCCGAAATTAGTCGCAAGGTGGTTTTGTAGCAAGTTCAGTGAGTAGTAACCAATATCTCTTAAAGCGAGAAGAATTTTCAAATTCGTTAGAAATTACATGAGCAACGATCAGAGAGCAAAAGTTTAAAGATGACGATGCCGCTATAGATACTCCCCGCCTAGACCGAAGTCGACTATTTCGTTAGAGATAAAAGCAGGATTAATTGTTTTCGTTTTGATAGGGAGGATGTAATCAAGGCGGATAATTTAAGATAAATCTAATGGCAACCACATTTTTTCGACCCATTACTTTCGTCATATGTATCTCGTCTCAACCAAAGCTATCACCATTCAGCAATGGGCGCTTTGTTAATTAGTGTGTGCTTTAACTTTCTAGAGAGACGAAATGAGAATAGAATTTTCCATAATCCTTGAATCTTCTCAAATGTTGTATTCTCAGTATTTCGCATTCCTATAAGTGAGAACTAATCTCAGTCGATCAAAGCCAATTATTAACACTCTTTTAATATGAACTGTGTTTTTCAATATAAATTAATGCCTATCCTTCCCAGAACCATGGGAGAATTTCTCTTCCAATAAAAACTATGGCACAAGAGTCTCCCAATTTTTTAAAATTATAATTGTTTCCCCGTATTTTGGTTATGCACGACTACCGATTATTTATTTTGACCGACTTTTTGTTTATATGTCTTACAAACAATCATAAATTCCTCTAAAGTTTCTAAGAAATTGTATCTTAAATTGATTATTTAATAAATATAATAGATAAATCATCTTAGGTAAGCTCACAAGAGCACAATCGTTTTATCGGCAGCGAAAACTATGATCCTTCTCTTGAAATGTCAAGAAAATAAGTGTAAGATAATATTCTTTATGGTTAAATACCCCATGCACTGAGAATTACTTTAAAAACGGATTAATCATTTCGTCTCACGTGCAGCTCAATATAAAATAAACACAAAAATGCTCATATTAAGGCTTTATCAACCACTTTTTTTAGAAAAACACGAACCGTTAATCGTTCTTGGTTATTTAAACACTAGATGTCGATTTCAGTAAAAGAAAGGTTAAAATTATTAGTATTTTCTCGATCACATATCCCACAAACTCCTAAGCTTATTAAGGTTGGTGTGGAGGGAAGGCTTTATGAACCTGCTCCAATGGGGCACTCGTATTTTTCCCCTCGTAATTAATTAGTGGATTAGCGCTGATGAGTACTGTTATCGTTATCGCTTTACAGACGTTTATGTTGACCACCAGTATAGTATAGTATATTTCACAAACCAGTTCTCGAAGCAATAAATTTTGTTTGCATTTCTGAATTGAACAGAGCATATCAACAATCAAATTTGTTTATTAATAAATTGAAATAGCATTCACAAATCAAAGATAAAATTCATATGTGATCCATGTATGACAGCGTTTATTTTTGAGCTTGTGCAAACGGATTATCTGATCCAGCTTCATCCATATGCTTACAATACTAAACTTAGCTGACGAGAAGAAAATATAATTATTAAAAATATCAAATATTTTCTCTAGACGAAATTAACATTTCATTATATTTATTTTCATTTTATTGAAATGACGATCAAACCTTACATTTGTTTACATGAACTAATCATGAAAATGTATTTTGAACTAATTTGAAGGAAAGACCTGTAATAAGTTTTCGTGGAATTTATTATTTCCCTCTTTTGGGTCGAGATATCAGCTTGTAGATCGTTTGTAAATAGAGCAGCAATCTCAAAACGTTAACTTAAAAACGATATGGACTAGAATACTGGATTCCACATTATGGGGTCCATGTGAATTATGCATAATTTTATTAAAAACACTCTCATACACCGTTTTCAGTTAAATGGACTGAGGACGTCTTCATTCTCCTTAAGCTCAGGAACGGTAAGTGATTGATTTTACTAAAGCAAATCAAAGTAGCAACCAATTATAAGTGCCTTTAAACCTGATTTATATTTTTCGTATAGTTCAATTTAAAAATAATAAATTATCACAGATAGTTTAGCTAAATGCCACAAAATTATTTCCAATGCATAGAAAGCCCAACTAAAAGAAAGCGTAATGGATCACTTCAAATATAATGAACAGTATTATTATCTACAGCAAAGGAAAAACATACTATGTATTACGTAAGTGTACCTAAATCTGTGCAACGGTAAAATTCCCTAATAAGAGGACGATAGCCGAGTAGAAATGGAATATTAAGTTCAAGTATCGAAAATTTTTTTATCTTAATTCGAAAAATTTTCAGATTCATAATTTTGTCAGTATTTTGTTTAATGAATATATTTCACTGCCGCACGGCCGACCTTTCCTAGCTTCAGGGGTTTGAGCACCAGGTTCTTAACTAAGTTCGGGTTTAAAGCATGTTTATTGGTTGATTAAATCGAGATATTGTTCATACTACCTTGATTTATTTGCACATGGGGATAAATGATACGTTTTTAAACACAGCAGAGCTCAGTAGAGGTCTGTCAATAGGCAATGAATTTAAAAGTATATCGTTGAGGTTATTGTGCGAGTTTAAACCCTCATGTTGACTCACTTCTACTCTATCCCTTCTTTCGCGTGATATTATTTATGATCACTAATCAAAGAACTCATAACAGTCAACTCAACTGTGCGTATCAGAGTTTGTACACCTTCAGTGCGGATACTAGTTCTAACTCCCTCACTCGCTGTCCTACTTTCTCTCTTTTTCATTCCATTTCATTCGATATGTGTTGATGTCGAAAATACCTGTGGTCTTCTCTCACCACAGCAGCAATTAACGTACCTGTTCACGAAGACATAAATCATGGATTTAATTCCCATCGGTGGACATCCAGTGACTAAAAAGGCCAAGCGCACCGATTAAGTCTGGCTAATAATGGGATTCCCCGTCTTTTAATATTTGATGGTTGTCTGTTTGAAAATATATAAGTTCTTAAAAAACAATGTCCCGATGTTTTGCACTTAGAAGAATAATCCTATCATTAGTTCTAATTGTATGATTTGTCGTTGAAAAATGTTTAAGATATCAAAGCATTAAAAATCCTAAGCAAGGTTCCCAAACTGATTTCATAAAGATTTCAAGTAACAAATCGACTTTATGATTCACGTGACATTTTATAATCCACTTCGAAAAAGTAACGCAGATTAAATTCTAACCAATCAAAGTAATCACGCGCTCACTTTACCACAGGCGTAAAATTTTAGACTACATTTATAGAATTAAATTAAATTGTAGTCTTCAGAGATTTCATCCGGGCTTCCACTTACCGGGGTCATGAAAATTTAATGAGGAAATATAACAGCAAATAATATAAAATTAGTATGGGGATTCAGGGTCATATTTCCGATTTTAAACAAAGCAAACAAATATTGATCTTCAACCTCCAAAGACTTGAAGCTCCATCGATGAAAATAGTCTTTACATAATTCTTAACTGGTGAATAAATTCGTTTCCTATTTAACAAAATATGTATCGCATAAAGCCGCCTTTATCACGAAATTACTGAGGTCATCATGCATGATGAAATCGCATATAAGCAGGCTGACCCGTATCTGCTCTGTCCTCAACTTTCACCCGATGGTGAGTTTTTTATGATCGCTTCTTCAAACGAAGAAGGAATGTTAGATAGTCAACTAAGCTATGAGACTTACAAATATCGTGAGTGATCTATTTACTCTCTCTTGTCATTTTGTGATGTTTAAATAAACTTTAAATCCCAGACCTCACTTCCTGACTTAAAATATTTCTGAAGAGCCACAACTGATTCAAACCTGGTCGAACCTGAAAGAAGAAGGCTGAGGTGATTTGCTTCCAGGGCAAGTTAACGGAGGCTATTTATAGGAAAAGTCTTTTTAAATAATTGCATTTTGATAATCAATCCACCTCCGGGTTAATTACAGTTTTGTCCATCCAAGCTGTCAAGATATCAATAGCATAAGGTACTTGCGTACTGATAAGAATGATGGGTGACTCGAAGGCCTTATGTCGTGTTTGGTTCGATGTAGTATAAGATGCTGGAATTACATCATTTTACGGGATATTAAGTAACAAGATGACATAAATTTGATCCAACAATCTCAAGGAACCAAAATAAAATTTTAGTTGTATTATTTAGATTTGCCCCTTATGCATCATGCGTTCATTGATTTATCAAATCTCATATAAGTTCTTTAATAATTCTACCAACTTGGTTTTATAATCTGTTCTTAAAATTCCAGATGATCAAATTCAGATTATATGCAATTTTTTCAGAAAGATTTGTAGTACCTGGGCCTCTGACTCTGCGCACCTAATAGTTCATACCGCTTCACTAACTGCCAAAGAACGAGGAATGCGAAATTGGTCAACTGCCTCGTCGTACGTCATTTCGCCCTTTCTTCACAATCCAGATCGTCCTCTTTCAGTACTGACGCTTCCCTCTTCTCTTCCAAATCCTTTTCCTACTCCTTCCTCCTTTCTCTTCTCATTCATTCCCAACTGTCCAATAAATTTGCGGTGCTATCTCTTGGTCTCCTGATTCAAGAAAGGCTGTTGTCGCCTGTTAGCCTTAGAGGGGTATCCAGCCTAATTCGGTCCGACTCTTAAAGTAGCTTTATTTGGGATTAGAGCTACTTTAATTGTTTATTATTTGTTTATATTACCAAATCGCATAATTTAAAATTGAGAGAGTAATATTTCAAACTTCGTTACCATGACTTCTGCTAAATTTATTTGTTTATTAAGCTCCTCTAATTCCCTTTTTTACAAATCTCAATCCTAGCGTCACCCCCACTTTGTGAGAGTGCTAATTTCTAACCGAGCACGGAGTAACCCACCCGTCGAACATAAATTTTCACAGCCGATAAGCTGAAACCCTCGAAATTGATGGTAGACATTTAACTATGATGGACTGTCTAGTTTGTGTATGTATATCTGATGACTTCATGATTCACCAGCACTGTGGTAAGGATTTTCCTTGTTCTTAACATACTGCCCTCATCAACGACAAATTTTGTGGACCGAGACACGTCTCACAGCTGGAAATGTTGTCTGCTAAATATTTGTAATCAATCTATTCGTTTATCTATTCTGATTATTTAGGCCTCCCAGACAAAGAAAGGATCTGTGGGAATCGGGTGACTGTTCTTGACGGAATTTGAAATTGTTCTCGTTTAATGGATTTCGCAAACATGTGCTTGCTTTTCGCGCTGTATCTCTGTCTTCGATTCGGAATAGTTTGTTTTCTTACTGCTCACAGATGGTCCTTTTCGTTCGGAACTTTGATGAAAGATTCTGAAATGGAAAGTCACAATAAATTAACACACGTTTCATGAACGAATTGTAAAACCATACTTCCCATTAAAAAATATATATAATTTGAATAATCTAGTTCGTTCCAATTGATTACTCCTAATCCTTCATTCTTTTGAAGTTATCGACAGCCACATGTGTATCATCAACCGTTATCAAAGGAAGCTGAAAAGTAAGACTAATAGATCAATTTAAACGTGTATGCACAGTAATCGTTGGTATTCCAGCCCAAATTCTTGCAAAACAGTGTAAAGAGAAGTTATGACCAAACCAAGGTATAAGAGCGATCGGATGTTTCAAGAATTAATGCTAATGAGATTGTCCAAGTTCTCAAGACTTTGAAAGCTATGAACTTGCCTTTCAAAATCTTCAAATCGATGGTATGGTCTGCCGGGTTTCTGAAAGTACATCCCTTTAACAGATTTACTGATTTGTTTCTACTTGACCTATTTACAAACTTTCTATCTAAACACATCTAGGATCAAATGGTAGCCTAGCTTTTAAGAGCTCATCAGAATGAGCTAGCTGAATCATTGAAACATGAGCCAACTCTACTAGATTGAAGTAAATAGTTCCCGTTTAACAAGCATTCCTTGCATGCCATATTATTAATAAGATAAAAAAACACGAACGTTTCACAACCGTGTATCAGGCTAGCACACTTATCGTCTGCGCATTTACTATGTGCGCGCATGTGCTCTCTGTTTATTGGCTGATCATGGGGGTCACGTGATTTAATGCGAGATCGTTAAATCGGTTTTTGACGGGATATTAATTTGTGAGAATTTGTTAAACCTTGCTCGAAATGCTTTCTTATAGTTGAACTCTCTGGTGCATTGAATCTTTGCTAATATAACCACATTCATCATTATTCCGACTATTCAAAACTTGTTAACATATGATTTAACAATGCGAATTAAATTTTGATTACATGGGTCGATTTGATTAGCGTTTAGAGAGGTTCTGTTTGACATTTTCTTTTAGCACGGGCTCTTTGGGGCGATATGCACACATTAGAAGAAAAGTAGAATGCAGTTATAAATCTGCCTTACTTTTAAAATAAGAGGAGAAAAAAATCCTTAAGCTGTATGTAATTTCGTGGCAGAATTCTACCTAGTAAGAGGCTAAAAGTTTAATATTAGGCAGTCTGGAAATGCTGATTTTTCGATCTTATCTCACGGTTCAAATAGCTAATCAATGCATTACGCTGATTAATGGCATAAATTGTAATCATTATCTATTAGCTCAACCTTGTTGGGGCAGAAACCCTTAATATGGGTTTTCAGTTTTTTAGTTTGCAACCACTATCGTTAAAAGCCAAAAGTATCGATCAAACCTTCCGCCTCCATGATCTTGTATACAAAGTTTAAAATTAATAATGTCACTCACCAATGGGCTGGAGCGTGCATACCGTGAGAGTAGGAAGGAGAATATTTGATCAACTGTTTTTACAAAGGTGACCCAGATTTCGTCCGTACGCGTTACCAGACAAGCATTAGCGTTCCATTTACCAGACGATTAATGAATCACCGCGCCGTCTGAGTTGAACCAGTGTTGTACGGAAATAAAACGTTGTCTAGCCCAATCCTTAGAGGGTTATTTTAAATTTAATTAACTTTCAAAAGCATAGTTATAACTTACAACGTGTTTCAAATTAATCGGATTATTAATATTCTTTGTTATGCTAAAGCTGTAACCTGTGGAATGAAATTGTTTGTCTTTTCAACCAATAGAAGGAAAATTAAAGTGAAACATTAAGACCATTCTTGATTAAATAATACCGGTCATAAAACATCGAACATCGTAGACAAGCCTTTGCTGCAATCCAGGAGACGAACCGTAAAATTTAAATTTTTGAAAGTGAGCCATCCATTTAGTAACTTTCGTACAACTCTAGCCCGAAACTCAAATTAAGTAAGGCTCTTTAATACCTTGACGTCGCTCTCTGTCTTTTGATCCCTTTCCCTTTATTATTTGTTGGACTTACTATTATTGATATTAGTTACCTCCCCTAAGCTTTCACCAATAGCGGTCATGATAATGTTAAATTAAGTAAGTTAACGCAAGATGAGCTGATTCATAAAAAATACTTCTGCTCACTTGTAAGCTTTTTAGTCAGGACATCTGTTTCATCAGCCGACACAAATTAAAACCCATCAGTAGGCAGCCAGTTAATAGAATGAACAATACTGGTCAGGACTAGTCAACAGTAAAGTGGCCTATTTATAAAGCTG
Source organism: Hymenolepis diminuta (assembly GCA_900708905.1). Lineage (NCBI taxonomy): Eukaryota > Metazoa > Platyhelminthes > Cestoda > Cyclophyllidea > Hymenolepididae > Hymenolepis > Hymenolepis diminuta. The sequence continues at coordinate 1,715,791 of CAADRB010000010.1, forward strand.
TAATTAGAAGAGGCCTCCTGTCCCTTTTTCCCATTTTCATGGGAAATTAATAACTGGTCATATTAGCTAGCACGGTGTTCCAGGAAGCCAATTACGATTTCATCTTTATAAATTTAGCCCCTTAAGTATCGATATTCGATATAATAAACTCCAGCAAAGAATGAAGGCACTGTAATCCACTGAGAGATTTTTCATTAGTAAAATGGATTCTAGTCTTACAAATAACAATTTAGTTAGACATATCATCTTGGAATAACGGTTAAAGAGGACTAGGGTTTAATTTTATGGTTACTCAGTGTTTGGATTCATGATTCACTGTCGCAACTACTTTGGCATGAATTGTTTCCATAGCGGTGTTATTTGAATTTTGAATTTATATCTTGATATCAATCATATGTAAAACAGAATTGAAGATCAAATTCTTACCAATACACAGTGAGTGAAATAACTGTATATTGTGTATTCTCGTTAAAACTAGCCAATGATCAGTGGAGATTTTCGTAATAAAAAGCTTTAATGCGTTCCCATTTGTCGCAAGAAGGGATTTCTCTCTCTACAGTTAAGGAAAAGATCATGAGATAAGCATCATCAAACTTTAAATAATGATAGTATATGACCTGATGATTCTAAAGCTCAGAATGAATAAGAATTCTACTATCACCGTTTCCTCTTATAGATTACGTGCTTAGGTGTTTTGCAACATTTAAAATCTGTGAAGTAATGGGAAACAAATACTTATGATTAAATCATTGTATAGTTAGGGATAGATTCTCCATAATTCCGATTATACCAAATGCAAATTAAACAGAATAAAGCATGTTAACCGGAGCTTTTAAATAGCATTGATAAATATTAAGTGCCAAACGTCATGCTCTCATTGGTTCAGAGTGTGTACAATATCTGGATTGACAAATTATTCATTTATGGCCAAAAAATTTAGCCATGAAGTGCTTTCAGAGTGAAAGTTAATTGAACAGTATTTTGATTTTAGAGAATTCAGTCGAGCCTTATACTAATGTCGAAGGTGATATAGAATATCAATATGCAGTAAAGGTAAATAGGATCTGACCATGAATAGATTTTTTCAATCTGTCCAATCAGTACTAAAGTTCCCTTGCATCACGTGATTTCTTAAAATAAATTCAGTAAAAATCGCTTGAAGGGTTTGCTTTTAAATTTCATTTTCCTTTTTGAGTAGCCGGCATTTCCATGTCGAGGCTTAATCTTTATCTGTTTATTTGGGTATTCTAAATGTTTAAAGCTAGTATACAAAGGTGAGAAAAGGAAATGATTTAAAAATTTTGTATTATGGATTTTATAAGCTGTATTTGATGATTTCTTAAAGGCTTAACTAGTAGAAATGTTTAGATTCTGCTATTTTTAAAGGTGAATAAACAGTATCTTTACGCCAAAGGTGCAGCGAAATCTTCAAATTTCCATTTTACCCGGTATCTGCTCTATATATGAAAGATTTAGGTAAATCATCAATCAGGAAAAGAGGTGTTATAATTCTCATATTAAGTTGTACCGTAATGTGCGATATCTACAAATTAGATTCCAATTAATCAGTGATTCTTCTTTAAAATTTTTTAATAAATGTAATGGGGACTGGAGCCGTAATGTGAAAGCTAACAGTTCAATTTTGTCTATTTCTTACATCGAAAAGACTGGTAAGAAAATGATTATTTAGTTTAATCCGCTATCTAGACAGAAGAAAATCGATAAACGATCCTCATGTATACCAATTGATGTACGCAAGGATGCATGCTAATAATTTTGTTTATTTGAAAAGCTAAAAGGCGTCACTATTTAAATTTGTGATAAAATTTTACCGCTAACTGGGAGAGAAAAAAATTCATATCTCGGTTCTCATGCATATCACTTAACTTCTACGGAAATAAAATTTGTTCAAGGGTTTTAGGTTCCACCTTCCGAATGGACATTTTGGTGTCTCTGGAAATTTAAAATGAGACGTAACAAATATTTAATTTTCGTTTGTTTTGTTTGCAAAATAAACTCAAGAAGTGACAATGCCAAAGCAACCTAATATTTATGTTTATCAGGTATGTTGTTTTCTGAAAAACGTAAGTGTTGACAATGTCAATCAAGGCTCTTGCGTACTTTGTCAGCTCCTTCAATAAAGTGATTGTTTTTTATTGATTCTTTTTAACAAAGATTACTTGTTTCAAACTTGGAAATTCTGCGACATCAGCACGCAAATATCAATTTGTTACCAATCGCCTAATATGGTCTTTGATTTGATTAAATCCTTACTTGTACGAAATATTCTCTCTCTAAAATCCATCACTATTTCAAGTAACCCATCAGATATGTAATATTAAGAATAAATATAGCAAATCCAATCAATAAATAACTAAATAATTAAATGAATTTCAATAATTTTACTTATCTAGATGTTTCTCCGCTTGTGTGCATCTTCATGCACATGCTAAGTCCATTACGCCTCTACTTCGGAACTCAGGCTCATCCTAGCCACTTATAATTGTGATCTTTTACTAAAACGAGTTTACATTTTACCATCGCATTATGTCATTGAAGAGGTTCCCCCAGTTGAGAGGTCCATCCAAGTGCGGCATCGACTTCAAGAGTCAATTAAGTGATGGACACATGCAGATATCAAATTACCCATGAATATTGTTCAGTTATTATTCAGTTCAGTATTAAGTTGTAGTTTTGTCTATTAAGGGTCCTATATGTACTCTAATTTAGATAATAAAAGAAAAAATAAGGCCCAGCGTAGTTACTTTAAATGACAGTGACGATTTTGACGTCATAAAGCGTCATTTGAAATATAACAGATGAAGGGAAAGCGATTTTATCGTTTATAATTTAAATAAATATGAATATAGCATTCATTTCGATTCAATGATCAGCCGCAAATTTGCATATCTTTCATGATCAAAGTTGCTAAGTGAGGATCCGAAAATGAGTTTTCTATTACCTTTTTCCTCAAGGAAAACACTTGTCCTTGATGGCTAATAAAACATCAATTATCTCCACTTAAAAAATGTTATCGTTTATAATATTAGAGCTTTCTCCTTTCTTATGCATATTTCAAGTTTTACTTGGATGCTGAAGCCATTTACAGGTCACGTATTCCCCTAAACATCGTTTGATGACCATTTTAGGTTAAGCCTTGTTTACTAGATAGCACCTTGTTTATTTGAGTCAAGACAGATCAGCCCACACCTTAATTTAGATTAGATGTAAAAAGCAGCTATTTTCTGCTCAAAGTGATGTCATCACTGTTACTATGACATTCAACAACTGAAAGTTGGCAGATTCTTCTGGTTGAGCCATTTTATATTCCATGATTTTGAGTTAATTATCTCTATTTTAACATCCCCCCCTTCCCCCTGTGATTTTTTCTATTGAAGCACACTGTTATAGGCAGCAGTTTCTAATACCAGCGGACAACAAACTGAATAGATTACCCAAACTTATCGATAGAACATACTGGAGAGAAGGGTATATAAGAATCTGGAATATATAATGGAGGATGGTTGAATTGGGAAGTATCTAGAGTAGTCTGGTTTCGAAACTATATTAACCAACGAAACTCGTCTTATGCTTATTTTGATGAGGATACCTCAACGCGCCATGTATTAAACTCAATGCGAATGAGTCTTCCGTTTATGATATTGAAGTGGTGAAAAACCTCAAACACAATGTTGATCGGTGTTAGAACCCACCACAAATGATCAGTTAGAACAAGAACAGCATAGTTTATTCAATGGGTTGTGCATATATGTGTGATTGTTCAGTGACTTCATTTTGGCTGTACTAATTACGTGTGTTCCCCTCTTCTAGTACCTATGGAACTTCGTATCGTAACATATAATTAGAGAATTTTTGGGTATTTTACCTAGTTATTTGTTTTTTTTATATTTATTTGGTTTCGTAAAGTCCGAGAATAAACTCAGATTCAAGTTTTATCTTTCAGGTCTTGTCAATAACCTTCCTCCTAGTGTAAAAGAACATTTTGCAAAAATTCAGTTACATATTCTGAGAAAGGGGTAGTATATTAGTCCTTTGATATAAATCAATATTTGATCAACATATCAGCCTTTCAACAACTAAAGTAATCCCTTACTTTCTGATAAACAGTGAGCAATATTTCGATGAATTATAACGGAAATTCACTCCAAATAGCATCTTAAATAATCCTCGAATCAGCATATGCACCTGTATATTTTGATCCAGGAAGTTGCTTTTTAATTTGATGTTGAGAGCATCGATTTTTTGGAAGAATAAAGAAAGCACTATCCGTGTGACACGTTTTTAATGAGAAAGTCACAAAAAGAATTTGCATACTAGACAAAAAATGAATTGAGTTTTCTCACACAGAAAAACAGACTGTCTCCAGTAAAGAAATATGTATATTTAGTTACTCGCATACTGCTGCGCGCCCTCAAATTCTACGTACAAATTAAAATGTAAATTATTTAAACAAATAAAAATGCAAACTCCTTCGGGTCTACAAAGATAATTGTTGGAAGACAACATATTTAAGAAGATTTAATGATAACAAATACTATTGAAAATTAAAACGTTGAATCCTCGATGTCATTTCGCTTAACATTATCTTAATTTACAAATTGTAGAGTACACAAAAAGAAAGATTTTAGAACCCATAATTTTGTGAAGAAGCGAACATCTCGAGGAGTGGATCAAAGGCGGTGTTACATTATTAAGAACAAAGACGACAATTTATAACCGTTGTGTCAAAAGCCGACAATCCTCTCAATTCAATATTAAGCTATTTTGATTTCTTAAGCAAAGATAAATTACATTTTCTGCAGGGGTACAAAGTGAATGTGATTTCAATGCGCCACTTCCATTCCTATTTTTGTCAACTATCCTAAATTAGGACAAGGTCATTGCGCGCCTACTATCAAATCGATCCAATGGAACCTGTCATATGACCACAAGTGCTGTAAAGCGAAAATATAAATATCTGAAGGTATTTCTAGAAATTCATATGTCCGAATTAAAATTGAATATTTTTTTCTAAAATTGGCGGAAAGGATGAGTTTTCCCAAGGATACGGCAAAATGATATTTACGTCAATTACCGGAAAATATTAAAACTTTATTTATACTGTGAAATTAACATTTTTCTCAGCGTCCTATAATGATTCGTGAATCTGTTGCAAATATTTGTAAAGGACGGAAAATTTTGTTCCTCTTTGCCCTCTGAGGATTATAAGAAATTCCTTTTCATGTGACTTTGAGCAATTTAAAATATATTGGAGAATTGGGTCTAAATAGCATCGCCCTACAACATTTTTTCCATGCTCGATTCACAATACTACCTAGCGCACAAAGGAATCATAGAGGATAATTATAAGTGATAAATAATTGATGGGAACCGGACTGATTTGATCTGTGCTATTGGTGATTCTTCAATTTTGTCAACTAACTCTTCTGTAGAAAACGAGTTGCACCACAACCCAATTTACGTACGTATTTCTATCACTAATTAAATATATACATAGAAAACGAATACTCCTTAAATACCAGCGGCGTAGTAGTAACATTTGCGTCTGTCAAGTTGGTGATCAAGGAATTAAAGTAGCAGGTTGAGTCCAAGTAGCTCTGACCCCAAATAAAACTAATGAGTCAGACCCAGCTACGCTAGTTATCCCCTCACAGAACAAATGATCTTTCTGAGCCTAAGAGGAGACAGCACTCTTTAATGAGTGAGAAGACCAAGAGTTGCATTGGACAAATGTATACTGGACAAGTGGGAATAAATGGGAAGGGAAAGGTCAAAGGAGTAGAAACAGGAATTAAGATGGGGGAGAAAGGCATCAATACCGATTGGGGACACGCCATACAGACAGCCGAAATAAGGTAGGACATGAGGCGCTGACTGATTTTATCCTGTGTGAGTCATTATGTGATTGTAGAATGAGCAACCAATCAAAAATTAAGCCGGTTCAGAATGCGCGCCCTATGCAGCGAGACCAGGCAAACCTAGAAGTCGGAATCTAGATCCGTTAATTCATATTGAATAAATGAAATGGATAACTTCAATAGTTAATTCTGGTATAATCCGATTTTCTCAACTAGAACGTTCAAGCAGAGAGTTGGGAGCAAATCTTTTAGTGAACTTTCAAAATGACTTCTATTCCTTGAGGTAGATCAATGAAGCAAATAACTGATCACCTCCTGAGGTCTCAGTTAAATTTCCATTTTTGCCAACCGAATCGCATCTTCTGTCTCTATTAGTTTTACCACTTTTTCTTCATTAATGAGATTAAAAGGAACGGAGTTTCTTTTCCTTTCCCCTACCAAAAATATTATAAATTATTAATTACGGATTGAGAATTTCGGTGAAGAAAGGTTGGAAATAGTTTATTTTCTTCCAAATTACAGGAGGACAGGGTCATAGTATAAATGAGGATTCACTTGTAAATCGCTTCAAATATTTATCTTATCTTTTCAAAAAATGTTTCTGAAGGGAAGCAATTTTCCTGGTTTGATAGTCCCAGGGATTTGTCACTATAATATTGTTTCGGTCTTCAGAAGAAAAAGCAGGATTCAAGCAAACACTTGATTGGCTTTGATTACAGTTGTCAACTCTGGTTGGGAGACAAACGGGAAAAACTATTTCAAAGTTGTATCGTTGGCAAGCAACAGTTTTTTGTCTTTCTGACATTAAGTCCCTAAAGTTGGTTAAAGATTAAAGCAGTGTTTGGTGTGTCTTCCCGCTTTATTTTTTTATTCCAGGGTTTAAAAATAGGAATAAATATTCATTTGAATTGTACTCAATAAAAATCAATAAATAGAGTCTATATATCCGTTATTAACGTTCTAATCTTAATAAATTCACTTGGAGTCGCTTCTGTTGTTTATGAAGAGAATACCTAGAGTGGACTTTTAAACTTTTCAGACCTATTAGCACAAATGATAAATGCAAAAACTGAAACTAAATAAAATTAGGAATATTTTTTGGGCATTAACAACTCTTTTTATCGTGTTTTCTTCCAAATTCTTTTTATCTGTTAATTTTCGGTGCTCTTACGTACACATTCTGATCAAATAGGTAATCTAAATTTCCGTGAAAAGTAATTCCTTACATTTAGTATATGACTGTCAATGAATTTCATTAAAATTATAGCTCTGAGGATGGGGAATATTATAAGAAAAGCCTTGATACACAAAACCTATACGGGAAAAATGCCAGTTTCACCGATCGCGTATGTGGCCGCTGAATTAAAGGTCCTTGTATATGATACTTATCCATATGCGTCCAGGCGATTTCACTGATAACAACGGATCAACAAAATGAAGAGTGAATGAAAAATAGATGATATACGCTACTTTCTAAGTGATAAAATTGGGAAGAAAATGCCTTCCTCAATAAGCTTGGAAATTATTCTGTTTAAGAATTAAGAATTACACGAACGAAAAAAATTAGTTCAGCAGAGCTTTGGGTCAATACCTAACTTGAAAAGATTTATATGGATCTGTGGCCATTTTAAATCATGATTGGCGGTTGATTATAACGACAATGACGTGACATTTTGTCTGGAAGGTTGGATTACCTTACATCACATGATCTGGCCCGGAAAATAGATAAGTTGTATGAAGCGTCCATGTCTGTTCCCTTTCCATTGATTAGTAGAGAGGACAAAATTAAAAATATATGAATTGCTAGGCGGAAAACAAGAAATCATGCAGAATGTTCTATATTGGTAAATGACCGATATTAATGAACATTTTGAATTGGCTATTCTGAAGAAACACTAGTTTCTTTAAATTTGTATTACACATCGGCACATGGTTAACGTGGTCAACGTAAACGCCAAGTCAAGTCAGAAGTTACGAGCCCAATGGTAATTTGTGCAAATTCAGTGAAAATAATGGTTAACAGTATGGGTTAAAACGGGTTAATGAAGAATAAGTAGAATGTGATGTTCTCGTCAGAGGGGATCCAAATGAGTGTTTAAAAATGCATTTGTCAATGGGCTTGGAAATTACTACGCTAACATTGAAAACCCACTTAGAGTAAAGCCATGAATAAAAGAATGTTTTTTTTTAATTTACGAATTTAATTTAATTTTTGAATGGTGGCTGTTTAAAACACCAACAAGATGGCATTCTGTCCAAAAGATCGAATTGCCTCACATGTTATGATCTAAGAGGGAAGTCACGAAAATAAATCAAAAAGATCACAGAGACCTTCCATTATGCCCACCCGCCTTTCCTACAACAGTCTGTGAAACGAAAAACAAAGTAAAAACTGGAGGAAGAACAAACGGAATGCATGAGCTGCTAGATATCTTTAAATTCACACTTAAAGGATGAAATTAAGCCATGTTTTTTTTAATTAAAGTATGACTACAATTTAAGTCACATATTGTCAAATCCGATAGGATGACATTTTAAGATCACTCTTTTTCGTTGTTAAAGTGATAGTCAAGCCCTTAAATAAATAAATACGTATATACATATATTCAATTTTGTGGGATGTATGAATCCAGGATTTACAAGAAATAAACAGCGATCAGAAATTACTTACCATTAGGTAAATTCAATTCTGCAAAATTTTTAGCTTTACATGATATAATCGACATTTAATTGATTCCTCTCCCAGAAACATAACATTGCAAACTATCCAATCTCAACTAACTTCACCCACGTGATGTGGTCCAGGAGAGAGGTCGAGAAAAATAAAAAAGTTTAAAAATGAAAAAAACAGAACAGAAAAAATGGGCAATATTTTAGAACTTGGCATTTCTTATCTGTATACCCGTAAATCCAGAATTAGACCATGACCTTAATTTGAAACTACATTTCCTCCTTCGGAAAAAATAAACAATTTCCTTTTCCTAACCAAGGTTATTTTACATTTCCACATCTTTCAAGTTTAGGGTAATTTAAAAGTAACTCGCCATAAAAATCTCCTGATATTAAAATATTTAAGAGTTCGTAGGGTTTTGGCCACTCTATGAGATGAGGAAACTAGTTATTCGGATGCGCAGACGTTGATAGATCATTACTTGCTTAGATCGATAAAAGGGCTCCCAAGATCTATTATGTAAAACAGATTCCTAAACGAAGTTTTATATACAATTCGAATTTCAAATGAAATCTCGAGTAATATTTTTTCTTCTCACATTCAATTTTATAAAAAATAGATAAAAATTAAGTATTTTAATTAGAAAATAATCAATAGCCCTGTATATTTCAGCAGGCAAATGTAAACCTTGGAAACTTTTGTCCGTCATCAACCAATATTGATTTATCCATATACATATAAGTGATTCCACTGTTTAGTCTACCTTGATAATTATCGCCTTGTAGTTTTAAATCACATGAATGGTAGAACAGTCTGACAAGATAAGACGACCTTAAATGTCAATACTTCACACGGCCAGAATGTATATTACTTTCTTTCAACTTAATGTACCTTAGGAGAAAAATATAACAACTCTTCAGTCATTTCTTCAATAGTTCAAATCGAAATTTGTATTAATCAGTTTTATTCACTTCGGTACTTTGTTAAATTTCTATTAGCACAAAGTGTTAAATAACATTTTAATATTAACAATTTATTCATCCCAGCTAAAGATCATGTAAGCTGATTAATACCATGTAAGATTTTTCTGCTTTCTCAACATTTGGAAGAAAAAATAAATTGAAATAGCGAGACTGGGCATAATAATTAAACAGTCGGTCAATGAACATTGGATACTGTGGGCTGGAATTATCGTAGTTTTCAGGTGACGAATCGAGAAATTTGAATTTTAGAAGATGAGTTACCCATTAAGTAAGTATTGTACAACCGAATACAGAAATCAAATGAAGTTAAGACTCTTTGATACCTTGACCTTACACTCAACACCTTTTCGATTCCCTCCCCTTATTTATTCACTGGACTAACTATTAACCGATCCCAGCTGCTTTCTCACAATGAAAAATTTTTAAATTGTTTGCTTTGCTGTGGGTTGCAATTACGTAATATAGAGTTAGTACTCAAAAAATTATTTTTACTTTCGCCATCTTATCGATTTTTTATAATTATAAAAATTACATGTAGTAATAGGCAAATTTGCAATAATTCTTTAGGCCAAATAATAGAGTAAAAATATGATAGATTCTACAATAATTCCTTCTTTCTCTACCTAGTAACACGATAAATTGTCCATCTAGTTAGAGAAATTTTCCTAAGTATCGATTTTTTCAAAATTGGTGTGCTGATTTCTCCAAAAACTAATTATCTTATGTCACTTATGGGAACTTTATAACTAAACAACAAATAACGACAAGATATAATCCGTTGGTCTGTGCGAAAGGCTTTTCCGACCTCGCGATAAAAAAACACGAAAACATCCTTTGATTGACAAAGCACATCCTCTAATATCTGATCGGTCAATATAAAAATGTACTTTTGTGGAAGCAAAACAACCCCCTGGGCTTTTGTGTTAACCACTCAGATATCCGCTCTAGGATAAGAAATTAATAAAAATAAACAGGAGCTCAGATAACCAATCTGAAATCTTAAGTTCTATACTATAACTAATTAACAAAGCAGAGAAAAAGTCCACTTTTTGTACAAAGAACAGCTGGTAGGTTATATGTAGGTCTCCCATAAAAATACCCTGAATACTATACGACGACCCCTCCCCCTGCTTTCCCTCATAAATGCCATGTAAATACGGCACGTCTTTATTTTACCATGTGACTAAATGGGTCAGAGAGAAGACTCCGTGGCAGATAGAGTTTCTATAAGAGACACAGTCATATGATAAGATCTAGTTGTTATTACACTTTTAGCTAAACTGTCGGTCGCATGTATTTTTTATGAGTGTTAGTTGATATTCTAAAGGAGAAAGAGTTGACTTCAATCCTTCAGATCAATTTCCTTGTTTTTACAAGTATGCTTCAATTGAAATAAGAAGAGAAGAGAAAAACAATTTTTATAGTCATTGAGAAATTTCGGGTAACGTCTTAGGAAAGTAGGAAGACGTTATATGAAATTTGATAGAGACATACAGATATTCAAAGTTCAAAAATCTCAACCCTTAATCCAATCCAACTAGTATTCTGCATATAAGTAGTATTTAACCAGATTTGATTACTTCTTATATTACAATAAGTCATTACAAATATAGTTCTTTGAAGTATATAGTCATGCGATGTACAGGAACACACCCCAAACATCTTATACAAGTACACCCAAGGCGATTGATGTGTCGTTGGGGTGTTAACGATTGAGCATACACTCCCCCTATCCTACCTTCTGCTGCGTCACTTCTTGAAAGTTCATCTATACTTCGATTTTAAACACAACTTTGCGACTTAAATCGTGTTTGAACGCATTTATACTCGGCAGGTAGGTTAATAATGGCAAAGAATAAATTAGTCTAGGACCGGTCACTGAAGACCTGGAGGTATAAAATGATGACTAAGGATGTGCATTGTACGTAAATAACGTCTTCACATAATCATCTGGATATGAGAAGAGTAAATAGCCCATTAATGCATTGTAAGGTGAGAAAGGTAACCATTTTCATTCTTAGTTCATAGTAGTGGTCCCTAAATGTGTTGTATCTTTTCCAAGGACAAAAAATATACATGTTTTACTGATTTTTAATAAGATTATCTTTCATCCAATTCAGTAAAAGTCAGCAAATGATTTGCGAAAAAATTACCACATGGCCATGCGCCTGCGCGGAGTTTTCCGATAATATCGATTATAAGGGTATGACTCAGCATTTTAGGTGCACGTGTCTTTTTAAGACGCGAGGAAAAGAAGCTGCATCAAGGTTTTAAACGACTATTTTACGCGTTTTCAAATAAATATTTTGGAAATAAATGCAACTCTGAATTTCTTGCACACGAATTCACACCTCGTAAACATCGCAGTCGAAACAGTTCAATTTTTTAACATAAAAGCCTCCTAGTTCATTCGCTAAAAGCGGCTTTCCTGGCAAAATTAGAATAGAGATAAAGCGATAAAAAAGATTGAATTGTGTAAAACATCACGTTTTTCATTAAAACTGGATCATTTTGTAACTTCTATTTGCTAAAGAGACTTTTATTAAATAAACCATCTTAAATAAGGTTTTCTGTTCATCTTAGAAGTGAAAATGATTGTAGCTTCCATATTCTTGATTGACAGCGTGTGTGTATCAGTGTTCTTATGACCGAGAATGGAGGTGAACATTCAATTCGTTTGGGAATATTTCGCTAACTAGGTTTTATTCGAGGGTAATAGATTAGTCGCTATAGTAAGCTAATTTGAGTTGTACTTACAGCAAAGTGTGAAAATAACCCCAACTAACTAGTCGCTCTTCATCTATGAAATAAGTATTACATTTCACCCCTCCTCCTCAACGTGTATGTTTTCTACAAATATCGATACTGTTTGAAGATGATCCAGGAAGTGGAGTCTTACTCTTTTAAGTCGGTAATCATCCCAACAATCGAAGACTCTCACTCTACATACTTCAAACTCAAGCTCAATTCTTAATTAAAATCGAGCTGAGATGAAACTCAGGACAACGAGCAAAATCGCCGAATTTCGCTTGCTCATATGTCTAATAATATCGACTAATGATTTGTACCTTGGGAACGAGATTTAAATAGGCTAAGTGCTTGAAGCCCCAATTGATAGAGTTTCAAATAATCGTCCGGTACTTCTGTCATTCGAGATCCGGCCGACGGTTAGTTACGACGATAAAGGAGACATTTCGTCCTAGAGGTCGAATAAATAGAAATCACATGACAAGAATCAAGTCATGGATTTTATTAGCTAAGCTGCAGTAAACAAATAGGTAAAAGAATACTTTAATAGATTATTACTATTATCGCGATATCCTAAAGTCCAAAGATGATGAAATCAAATTAAAATATTAGTTTAATAAAAAATTGCACTATTATGTCATAATTTCTGTTACCCTCACCTGCAAAAAAGAACAAGTAAAGTCCTGATTTATGTCAACTATCTTTGTTTATCACTGGACCCATGCGGTCCAAAAAATCGCGCCTAACTTATCGACCTACTTAAAATCCTAGGGCACACGCTACACAGACAAAGACTTATAACCACGCTACGTGTCGAAGTCATGGGGGGAAGGGGTGGCCGGGTTGTACGGACGCACCACTGCAGCGAACGCGCGTAAATAGGAGCACGACTGGACTGTTGCAGCAACTCATGTGACCAGCTTGGTGCGCAGTGCTATCGCCTTAGCACGCACGCTAAGTTTGTGGTAGTTAGGAGACAGGCGGAGAGGTGATCCAGAGTTTGTACGTTAGCCACGTTGATTATGGGAATGTTCCGCTTTTCTCGTAGGTAACAGATTTCAGAAACCAACTTTAAAAGTTCGGCAAATCTTGATAGTTCATCACACTATGGAAAGAAATTAAAAGCAATTGGCTAGGTAAGGTACTTAAGACAGAATTTAATCCCCGTAGTTCAAACTTACGAGCTTTAGGATACCTCATACATATGCAACTCTGAAATGAAAACCTTTTCATTTGTTTAGAAAGTTATACTTTAACCGTTTAATTATAGCTAAATATAATTATTGTTTCCTCAATTATGTCTAAAAATGGCTCTAACTTGTTAATTGTCGAACTGGATTTGAGTACTATGTTATGCGAATGATTTTCCATGTTAATGTTTAATTTTTATAATAAGGGAAGTTTCAGGGTTCTGTCACAGTAACTATCAAAAATTCGGAAACAATAAAAGATTAATATTAACAAATTTAAGCAGAGTTAACTGTTGAAATTTCTTTTATTTGTTTCGAAAAAAACGGTCAGAATTAAAAGTAGGAAAAATATATATCGGAAGTTTACGTCTAGTATTTTGATGGTTCGGCGGTTGCATGTTTTGCCCTTTGTTATAAGTTCGAAACCCGATGACCAGCTTAGAATGACCGCCAAAAACGGACTGCTTATGGCAATTGAATTACTTTACCTTCTACTTCCCACGTTAGCAAATAGAGTACCTGGTAATGCAATGTGAATATGAAAAGGGGATATTTACACATATCACTATAAAAGATGTTACGTTATAACGGTTTAATTATACTTAAATAAATAATATTGTAGTCATATCATTTCATTTATTATTTGGTGCAGAACATAAAGGTATAAAATGTCTAAAGAGAATAGTCCGTTTTTTAGAGTTAGTGTATATTATACTGACTGGATGATTAGATGCATATCTTGGAGTGAGAAGAGGCTTTGATCCTCATGGTTTGGAATTTTAGCTCATTCAGTGCTCATCTCAGCTAGCATATCCCTATTCATTTTGGAACATTGTTAAGATTGTTCATCTATTTCCTTCACGATCGAGTATGCTGATCCTTGAAGCCTCTTAATTAGATTATTAGGGGTCTTAATATGACATTCTGATTGATGAAGATTTAGCACTCCCCCCACCTGTTTTTTTAAGATTTGAAACATCCAAAAAATTGGGTATTCAAAGTCTCGAACTTTTCGCATTTTAAGTATGATTATCTCCTTAATTACTTAATAGCTTTATTTTTCCCCTAGAAACATTCACATGATTTCCTATGACAAATATCTAAAGGCAGTTTCTTTATCTATTTGATTATCATATTTCCCAGTTAATAAACAATGATTCCTGGATAAGAAGACATTAATTCTTATTTGAATACGTAGATCTCAAGAAATAAATAATTTATAATGCTCTTGGTCGTGCCCACTCCGATATTTTATTTTCACAAGCGTAAGAAGATGAGAGTTCAAATAGGTAAATATTTAACTAAGTTATTTTCTAATATTTTAAGGATGCAAAAATACTGTAAGAGAAATCAATGTTTTAAAACCCAAATTAGCTCTCAGATGGACCACACGTGGATAAAAATAAATTGCTAGAAGCCGAACTGATCGAAAAGTAAGCATAATCTTTTTAAAATAAAAAATTGTTCGGGGGAGGGGGATTTTAAAATGTCTAAAACGAAGTCCTATTGACCCGTCAGTGAATTTCCTAATTTTAGGTGGGAGCGAAGAAGAAATCCTGATTCGCTTTTATTTGTTTATCAACTCTGCTCTTTAGGATTTTAAACGGAGTGTTAAATTTTCCTTACTGAAAAAGATCATTACATCTTGTGAATATAGAGCTAACGAGAAGGAACCACCCCTTCAAGTGGTATGACTATAGCTCCACAATTGTTCAAGCCCATCGAAAATCACCGTACTAACTAGACATCAGAAAAGATTAATAATTTATATTATTGGTCCTCATTAGTCATTCATCTTTGTTCATTTATAGATTTAATTAACAATAAACACAAATAGAAATTTTGGATTCTTAATGGCAATCTCACAGATATTCTTTATCACTTCTGAAATATCTAGGCCTTGAAGTAATCTCCCAATCAGTCCATACAAAGCTTTGCTTATTGGAATTAACTTCCCGGTCTGTTTACTTATTATATGGTAACAGAATCTCGCTTAATTTTGTCCTAGGAAAATTACATCGATTTGGACTTCAGGTGTCACTTCAAACACCAAAAATCATTTTTAAAGCGAAGACTTGAGACTGTAATCTAGATATTTTCGATACAACTCGCATTTAAGTATTTCAGATAAGATTAACCTAAAAAGGATGTCAGAAAAGGAAATCGGATTTCATTATCACTAAAATAACGATCTTTTTGGATTTTGGACGGACACGAAAGTCAATTTACACCTACCAGCTTGAATCTAATACTACCTACCTCCATAAAAACCCTAATTTAAATACACATGTACCTACCGCCCTTTGTTTACAACATCTTTCAGTCGATATGGCAAGACTGAGAAGGCACACGTTTTTCTCTCGAAATGGTCGGTGACTGGCCATTTGAAATCAGTGGAGCGCAGCAATATTTACAACTTGCAAACCCATAGAACAATCAAAATGTGGCAAAAAACTAAAAATCTCATTCTGGAAATTGTGTAGAATCGTAATCAAATAGTGGTATGATTGGACCACGTCAGTTGTAGTTTTGCCGCTACTACATGAAGGTAGCTATTACGACAGATGCCGTATTAATAACAATACTTTTTTATTTTTTATATTAAAAATTTAGGAGCACACACGGGAGGGAATTTGTGAAAAGCGTGAGGTACAGCGCATCTTGCAGAATGCAATAAGAGAAGCAGGGGAAAGGAGGGATAGTACGAAAATTAGATAGTGTCAGGGGGCTATCACGTGACAACCCGAGACTAGGCTATGAATACTCCTCACAATTCCAATAGAAATGGAGAAAGTGGAAAGGTAGGATGAACATGTAAAGATTGAGTTGTTTTTTTTGCTTTTGGTTTGAAAACAGTTACTTGGAGAGAAAGAGAGTGAAAAAAGGAACGAAAGAGCAGAAATGCTCAGACGCGTTCAATTACACCGCTCGTTTTGCGAATACTATCACCCTCCGAAACGAACCTTCTTCTTGGACTAGATGGAAGACAATACAATTTATTAGACTACCTCGACGACAGTGATTTAAAATTTAGTAAGAATGACAAAAGAACTAACTTTTGGGGCATTTCTTTGGCGAGCTTTTGAGGCATGAAACCCATCTCAACAGCGCTGCGCAAGAAGCGCTCAAGAAGAACATAAATAATGGGCATCTCCTGCTGGAGAGTAGGCAACTCAGTGTAGACTCTTCTAACACCAGTCACCAACTGGTCGTAGCTAATAACAACGGCACGACACAGTTTATCCAACAGTTCAAGCGTCTTAATTCTCACTTCATCTTTTTCATTGTATTGCATTGCGATAATAATAGCCTGCAGAGAGGCGACAATCAAGATATATAAAACACGCCCTTTAAAGTGATAACTTTAAAAGAAAACGGTTTACACACCTGATAGACGACCTCATGTAGGAAATGCGGGGAATCAAGATCATTCAAATTACTGAGGGCGCCCTCAAAGCTACCGCCACTTACGTAGTGAATGATGATAGCGTAGATTTGCTTCATCAACATGGTTGTAACACGCTCATTGGGTGGAATTCCCCAGACAATGTCCAAGTGACGGTATGCATGATTGGAAGTAAGAAGCGATTCCGCATTGTTGATAGCTTGCAGAGCGTAGTTAGGCTCGTCTCCACTAGGCGAAGACAAGTTAGCATCGCATGAACTAACACCAGAACTGCTACGAGTCGCTCCGGCACTTTCTGAGATGCTAGTACTATCATGACGTGAAGCAATACGAACCGGAGGATGAGCGGTGTCAGATACAACAGGAGATATACCAGGAGGTGGCATTACAGCATTTAACTCCTTGTATTGCTGAACGAATTTTGGTGGAAGAATATCATCCGCAACGGCACGAGCAATGAAGCGACCGATATACTGTAGGAAAACTACACCATTTAAGCTTTCGGTTAAAAAGAGAACTAAAGGAAATTTTCAAAAGAAGTCTTACATCAGGAGCTTTGGGAACATCAATGACAATTTCAGGCATATCGTCAAGTAGCAAGCGGAAACTCTGTTGCATTCCAGACATGCTGATAATCTTGCCGCACATTTCAGAGAGTAATTCTGAAGTTAGTTCACAATGACCAACCTTATGTTGAAGAGCCAGATTTATAGCTAGAACAGGGAGACGTCTTCTTTGCATTGGAGTCATCGCAATGCCTTGTAAAGCTTCCTAAACCAACACAATCATCAAAATAAAGCACAGAAGAACTTTAAAATGAGTAATTATTGCTTACAATAATTTCGTTAACATTGCAATGATCATAGTACTCATGAATAAGATTTGAAACATGGTTATCGAATTCTTCATCATCGTAAGTTGATTTCATATTTCCGAGGACCTCAGGACTCTAAATTTACCTATCAATTTTTTAATAATCGACAATACCTCCTCCTCAGACTCATAATCTGGGTCATTTGGATCAAGTTCCAGCTCATCCAATTCATCACAAGCGATATCCCAAACGTCTTTGTCAGATGCTGACCACAAAAGATAAGATAAGAGAAAATCCACAAACCTTTCCTAACTCCATGTCGAAAACCATTGCGAGACTTCCGACTATTCTTGCCATAAGGTGTGCGATTACCCAGGATGTTCCCAGCTCCAGGGACGTTACCAGTGGTGGCAAGAGTAAGACCATTAACCCCCGTATGGCTCATAGAGTTATAGTGCGTGCGATTTTTCCTTATTAATCTAGGATTTTGATTCGCATTCGATTTCTGAGTTGAAGCCTTTTTGCTCTCATCACTGAGATCCACAGAAGGGAACTGTCCGACTTCAGACATTGTTTAAAGGCGATGACAGTAAAAATAGTAAGAAAGACTATCGGTAAAAATTTAAAGTGGTTGATTCAGCAAGAATTTTATAATTTATAAAATCGAGAACTGCCGGGCCAGACAACAACGACGACGGACTATGATAATATAGAAGATTTTTGTTTTCGCGGAGTTACTAATTGAGTAAAACAAACCTTTGTTTGCGTTGATGCAGAATAATGATTTTACACTGTAATTTTTCCGCATATAAGCCAAATAGCTGGATCATAAAAATCAATCCCGTCCTAAACACAAGTGCTTTAGTTGTTATACCAGGGAATTTGTCCCAAAATATATGACCAGAGATTCAAATTATTACTCTGCCAGTCATATTTTAAAATCATAATATTATCTGGACAGAGAATATTTAAATAATTCAAATAAAACATTCTGAATATAAATATAATGTATAAACAAAGTAAAATATGATAGGAATCATATCTATTTCTTACCTATTCATATATCGGTCAGTTGTAAAATTTATATTAGATACAATGTTGAATCTTGAATTTAAGCATACAAGGAAATTTAATAACATTAAGTCGTTGATATCTAAACCCTTTTGTTAACAAGGACGCCTATAAATATACTCTCTGACAAATCATTTAATGAATATTTACAATTGCGAAATATGTAATGAATTTCTTCCCTCTTCAGTGCTTGGGCAAAATGAAAAATTCAATCTAAGAAGTAGAGTATTATGGCACTATTTACCAAATTCCATTCACTGAATTGGTCAGTTATAATTTCTTTGGTCCGCATTCGCAGTGCTACGAATAATTGCACCATAACGTACTTTGCTGTCCATATGGACGACCAATTTCATATTAGGAGATCTATACTCTCGCAATTTGTATGATGAGCTTAGTTTGATATCTTGGAAATGCAATGGAGAAATTATGAACCGCCTGAGAACATAGGAATGAAATAAAGGCACCTCATTTAAAACAAATTGTGAGACTGAGCAGTTGTCAAGACTGGTGAACTTACTTATTACCCTTCTACTATCGGTTAGGTCTTTTTTGAAGGAATTACGGTCAAAATATAATCCAGAACAGAATTCAAATATCCTAGCGCTTTTCTTTCTCGGTTTCACTTTATCAGACCACAATTCGTCACTCCTCAAAAGATAAACACATATTCGCACTGAGTTTTAATAATGCAGTTTTAAACAATGAAGACCTTATTCCACATATGAGAAATATAGAGCATTTTATAAGATGCATGAGAAGAAGAGGAAGGTTTAAGGGAACGAGGTCACAAATAAACAGTAAGAGTGGAAAAGAAATAAACTTTGACTGGGCATCATTATCGTCATCAAAAGAAATGAAAGAGATTGTATGAGAGAGAAAGAGATAAATGCAGTGACACAAAGAATGCCCATCGACTGTGAAAGAGAGAACCTGACAACTATCACGCACAACAATAGAAATAGGTGATTTTGAGATCGATTTAATATCTATACACAGATAGATTAGATGTGGAATGGGGGGGGGGGAGGAGAGAGGAGAGATCAATATACACATGGAGATAAGAAGAAAGGGTAAGCTATTACTGTTGTTGTTGCGAAGTCGATGTTGATTGCGGGGGGAGATATCGCGAATCAAAAGTGTAGAACCTCTCTCCAAACGCCCGCCTTCGACGCTTGAGACGATTGGCGACGCGCCTAGGGTGAGGTGGTGCTGGGAGAAGGTGATGGGAAGTGGAGAGAGGGGGCTGAGATGGCATCTCTGTGTCTGAGAGGTGACAGGCTGGGAGAGGGAACTGTGATGCCGCGCCACCACCGCTTTCATCCTGCCAGGTGCAAGTGGAACCGGAGCGTTGACAGAGTGGTGAATTTCGATGATGGAGCTGGTGATGTGGATTTTGTTGCTGCCACAACTCAGGAAGATGGAATAGATCTTCTGTTGATACTGTATGCGAGTTTATCAACTTGTTTTGCTAATGAAGGAAATGATATAAAATTTATTAAGTAATAATATTGTGCATTTGTTGATTTTTCTCAATATGAAAAAGACTAGTAATTTCTCGATCAATAGTGCGTATTCGGCTTATCAAAATAATAAATCAATAAATAATGAACTATTAATAAATAATCATCGACCCATACCTAGTGATTAAACCCAATGTCAATGTCATACTAATTGAATGAACAACATCCACCCATATTTAAATTCTATTTTTCACCTCGTTATATAAAGGTAATTATCCAGAATGTGCAAAATCACGACGAAATAAGTTTGAAATCATACTGTCGAGTGGAGGAAGCCCTGGAACATTTCCCAGTTAAAAAACTAGCCTTTAGATATTACGTCTTAGAACATTAGGAAATATCTTTGAGCAAACAATCATGGAATATGCCTTATTAAAAGTTTGTTGGCACTGCTACAAGCAATATAAATAGAACTTATAAACTTACAAAGAGGAGTTGTGAGGCCGACGGCAGGGTATTTGGAGGCGGTGGGTGTTGAATATTTGCCGTTGGTGGCGGTGGCGGGGTCTCCTTTTTCGATCTCAGTTGAGTAGATCGAGTTCGTGATAGTGCAACCACTTCCTCCTGACCATCTCCTCGGGGAAAGTCATTCAGACAAGTGAGAGAGTTCCTCTGTCTCTTCATGAGACCACCAACGCCCCGACGTTGAGGAGTCTGCACACCAAAGGCAGGTGAAGAGGCCTCACTGTCTGAGGAGCTGGAAATCACCATCGGTGTTTGTTGTTGCTGTGACCGCTGATGAGATCGATTTCCATTGATTCCCTCATTTGATCGAAGACCCTAATAAAAATTATCCCAGAATATGCGAATCAGGAATGAGTCAGAAATCTAATTCCCAATTGCCTTGCATTCTTGTTACTTGTGCACTACGGCAACAGGTTGCCTTATCCAACTAAGTACATTTGTATAGTTTTTACTGTTTATTTTGAGTGATCTAATATTCGTATTCTAACCACATTGTGAACAAAACACACTAGGTTTCGACTAAAAGGAAAACTTCTTACAACTCGTATTTTGCAGAGAAAAGAACTTTTCTGTTTCCCTAATCAAGATGACATATTTGTAGATCAAAATAGATTCAAAAACCGTAAATGAAGAAGTGGCATAGATAACGGGTACTATACAAATAGTCAAAGGATAGATCTTCACATGCTGACCTTTTGGATCTTTTAATAATCACCCAAGTCCCAACTGTTCTGAGTTATCAATTGTAAGCTTCGTAGTTAACTTTGTTAATATATGTTTAATAAATCCCAATGTCTTAATAACCATGGACTCATTCATAAAGGTGGTACTAAGAATACGTATCCAGAAGATCTTTTTCACTTTCGAGATACTTGAGAATCTTCTATGTTGTAAGAAAAATCTGATAGAAAGCCGAATAGAATAATTGTGTGGTGGTACTTGGATTTGGCCACATTACTACCTTACCGAGCAGCCATTAATTCAGGAGCTGTATAAGCGTTTACGCTCTCTTAATAAACACATGGTCGTCACGTTTAAGATTTTTGGCCTTCTTTCGATTGGGTTTTAGAGACCAGTTTCACCTCAGTGGTTGCTTAGCGCTATGCCAGCATCAAATTATTTTTTAAAGATTATCTAACTTCATAGGGAATAATAATAATTACCCCATCACTGCCGATCCCACCGTTGGAGGAACCATTTGAGAGAGTCGGTGTGTTTCCGCTGCCATTGAAGAGTGGAGGTCCCGTAAAAGTTCCGTTAACTCCATTAGTACTTCCACTGGCAGTTTTCCCCTGAAGCAGTTCGTGGAGATCATCGTCAGGAAGGAGATCTAGGGCTTGAAGGAGACTCCAGTTTTCACCTGCGAAAGAGAAAAGTAGTATATATCTTCTAATAATGACTTATTTTTAATATTAAAAGGAAACGAAACAAGACTGGTAGAAAGAGGAATATTTTTGTTTTTTTTAAAGAAACGGAGAAAAATAATTACCATCAAGAATTCCAACTGGAGTCGAAGGACTATCAAGTTTCGCTGGTGATGTCCTAGCCGAAAAATCCGGATCATCATCTGGATTTCGGTTATTGACGTCTTCATCATCCGCCGTAACATGCAATCCTACAGTCGGTGACATGGACAACGGTAGACAAAGGTCATCTAGAACATCCATATTGAGATCAATCAGTGAAGAGGTAGATTTGACATGACGCCTGTGAGATTGCTGTTGCGGCTGACGGCTGTTTGAAGAACTCGCACCATTCACCATGTAGTCGTCCGCTATGGTGGTGTTGGCCGGAGTTCGACGGAAGTAGTCACCAATCTTCCCCGAAATCCGATTTTCCAGATGGGCATCAAAGTGAGCCTCAAAGGCTGCTTCGTTGGCGCAGAAAGTTCGACAGCTCTTTACAGGACAGGCGAATATTAAACGTACTGGTTTGTTCTGCGCTATAAGAGATACAAGAACGGAGAGTTAGGTTATTTATTTAGAAGTATGAATATTTAGGACAAATTCAGATCAGTTATTATTCATGACGATTATATTATTTCAGCAAGTGAATAGAGACGAACTTTTAAAGAACGACACATCTTCTTGCGGCCCGAATTTGTATCCAAGCCACTGGACGTGCACCGATGACCATTGATTTCATGATCTTTGACCTTTCAGACCAACACGTTGATCATTGCGCCGGTGGCGCACCAAACCTCGCTCTCTGACAGGGATTTAAATCAAAGCCGCTTGGGTGAAAATCAGGAATTGTATTTTTGTGAATACCAGGTTTAGTAATCGAAGTAAATTACATTCATCGACTCATTCAAATGAGGACTCCGACATTCGTTTAGAGTTTTGGATTCGTCATGTTGTCCAGTTTCAACCAAATAGATATAGTTAACGGCATCATGTCTTATTATTCCAAGGTTCCAATAGGAGGGTTTGATACCTAAATTTATGAACGTTATTTCATGTTTGCTGAGCTCAGAAGCCAAAAACCATTTGATTCGAGCTTCGAGTCATAAATTGAAGTGGCAAGACCGACTATCATAGTTAAACAATCGGTCAGCAAGCACTGAAAATTGTGGACACTGACTTGCTCAGAAATATAATTGACGAATCATAAAAGTTGAATTTTAGAATGTGAGCTTTCAACTAAGTGAAAATTGTACAATCCAAATCCGCAAAGTAAACGAAGTAAGATTCTTTGATACTGTGACTTTACTCTTAATACCTTTTCGTACTCTCCCCAATTATTGTACCCACCGTTAACCGATTTCGGTTGCTTTGCGTGTTACGGTAGAAATAATAATAGTTTACCGCAGCATATCGTAATGTTCAAAAGTTCGAATTCCAGGATTTGACGCTCAGACTTCTGAAGATTATTTAATATTTACGATATCCAGTGTTCAATAGCGAGTTGATCGAATTGAGGAGTTAGTCATTCCATTCTGATAACCTGTCTCTAATGACTGTCAAGAGCAAGTAGTTGAAACTAGCTACGATATATGAACATAGCAAAGGTCACATCCTTTTAATGTGAAGATATAGAAGACCTTCACAATGAGATCAGGATATCAGAGAGTTGAATCGATTGCAACAATAATAAGCAATCACTGATCGACAGCAAGGCAACATGGATAACTAATCCATTTACTGAAATATGGGTCAATTCGGTCGTATGACTTACAGACGCTTAGATTCCGGAAATAGAAACCGCTTGGTCTGGCCTATCTCTCTGACTTTTGTAATTAACTCCTACACAATATGATGCGATGTGAATGAGTAAAGACGTGGTATCTGCGAGGTCTTCCGAAAGTAGTTCCCAATGCATTACAGAACGAGTTAGGCAATGTACTACTACAATGTGCTAGTGAAATTCAGCAATATTAAAGGGTGAAAATAAGACAATTACCCCACCCGTTAAAAGCGAATAAACTATTCCAGCACAAACTTGAGAAAATAGCAACTCTAAATCTCAAATGGAATTTTTCTGGATAAGGGGGTGGCGGTTTAGCTCCCCACAGAAGAGAACGCGCTTGACTAACCCGAATAAAACTGATTTCCCCTTCTACTCCCACAGAATTACCGCCACCGCAGCAGCAAAAATGCTTCAGCTCAGCTGGCAACTAGCCAACTAGGGTATATATATATAGGGAGAGGTTGAATTATTAGCGCGCACGCCAATTCGAGGGTACAGTGGGGGCTTTAAAAGTATTTCATAATATTTGGCAACTGAGTCTAAACAAATAGTGAATAAAGTGAACCCTTAATAAATATTCTAAAACTCAACTTACTGACAGTTTGAAGAATTTCCCTTTTGTACACTGGAGCACAATATAATAATGAAAGTAAAATTAAATCGTGTAGCAGTAAAGCGGACCAAATAATATCATGGAGAATTAAATAAAAAAATTAATAAATACACAAACAATTTTAAATAATTTTCTTTATATATATTAAGGTTCATTCAACCAACCATGTCCTTAATAGGAAACATAGTATTCAAACTTGATACAATGAAAAGACTTAATTAATGGAATTAAATCAAATAAGTCAACTCTCTCTTTTAGGACTTAGCAATAATGTAATGATCCAATTTATTTTCGAAATCAATTACATGGACAAGATCATCGCCATTCTTACTCTGTCAATTAATTTCCTTAATTGCACCATCTAAGGCATCTTTTTTGGAAACTGATTAGAGTTGAAATACGAATTCAACAGAAGTGAATAAAGCATAAAATTTATTTGCTATATTCGGTTACCATTATATCATTAATATAAGGAATGCTCATAGCATAGTGCTATTGTGAATAAACATAAAAAGTGAAATAAGTGTTCGTAGCATTAAGCCACTAAGATAATTAAATCATTGCAAACTAATTAAAAATATTAATATAGCATTAGCAATACTAAAATTGTAACATTGCTACTATAACCCACCAATTTACGATTTTTAATTCTGGGAAAGCAACTGAAATAGGATAACAGTAAAGTCAAATAAGGGATGAGGTTGAGAGGATTGAAAAAATGTTGAAGATAAAGTGTGTAGACTCCAGTCGCACAGTATTTGCTGAAAGGGCAATTTCCTTTCCAAATTTCAAAATACCGGATTACTGAGTAACTTATTGTCCACGATGTCCGATATTTATTGACAGCTTGGTTAATCAGAGTGGGAAGTCTTACCACTTCAATAAATTTTTTCTTCCAAACGCAGAGAAAAAGATCCCGATTTACCAATCTGACTTACTAAAGAACAATTAAGTAGTATTTTCACATATTATTTCATAAATTATAAATATATACGTCTAAATAAAAGCATTTAATTTTCATTGAAAAGTTGTGTAACTATTTGATAATTTTGAACAAATATCACATACATTAATCTCGAAAATACAATGATGAGTTTAGCCAAGTGTTAAAGAATTTCCCACAATTTCAAAAGTTCTCAGGATGATAAATTCCACACTTCCTTTTGGCTTGGAACGCATGTTAGGAGGGGAAAAAGAAATAAACAGGGAGAAGAGAAAGAAATCTATAGAAAGGCAGATTCTTATTATCTCGGACAGTAATTAATGTTTATTAATTATAAACAACTTAATAATTACGTCTAAGCTAGCTCATTAATTGATAAAACTATAATAGTAAGTAAGGATAGTAAGGATAAATATAAGTTAAAGCTCAAATGATACTTTCGATAACGGGATGAATTTTCTTTTTTATAACATTAAAGTTTAAAGTATTTTATTGGTCCCCTATTTACAGATCAACTGAAAAGAGTATCTAGGACTATCAAACAAAACTCGAAGCCGGTGGTTCTAGAATGGAATTCCGATTGGCCTAAGAAATCATTCGAAAGCTCACGTTATTTTTGCTTTCTCATATTCCTTCTTGTAAAAACAATGAACAAAATATTCAAATACTCGAGTCTTAAAATAGGTAACTGCCTTTCAATCACCCTGAATATTCACTATTAACGATTAATTTGTATGATTAAACGAAGAAGCATACTCATGATTGAGTTTATTTAGACCAAGCAGGTACATGCAATAGGATTACGAACCTGACAACGGCTTTGATAATGTATTTTAATAACTGCGTTTTGTTATGACCATTAAACAAGAGAGCCAATCTGGAATTTAGTTGGCAATATACTTTCCAAAAGCTCTAAAATCGCAGACCTTATTTGTGCATTGTAGAACTACCAATTTCCGGTTTAGGTTTGAGCTTGGAATATAAATGTAACAAGATTATGCTTTAGGCAAGTTTTTTAGACAAACCGTATCATATTTCATTTGTGTTAGGAACGTGTGACATACGGCAAAGTGGATATAAAAATAAGACAGAAATTCAGGGGCATTCAGATTAACCTGAAAAATCTTTGATGGATGGCGATACTCTGCAATTTGATAAGCAGAATAAAGTACCGAATCCATGAGCTCTTAATGTACCTAGAACAGAGTATGTACTAGAAAATCTCTTCTCTGTTAGTGAGCTAACGGTCAAAGTGATAGAATGTGAAACAGACCCCCAAAATCCAGTTCCCACTTGAATCTTCTGATCAAACTTTTCCAAGCTCTCTTCCGACTTCTAACATGAGATATATTAAGGCTCGTGATTTACTAGCTCTGAGGTGGGGGCTTGGTCAGATTTTACCGTCAGTGGCTTAATACTTTGAACACCCCAATTAGTAATAGCGTTGCATAAAAATGAATGATGTTCGTCCAAGAAATATTAATTAACAATTTATTGTGAACTAATCTTAAAATTTGGATATTTGTTAAAAAGTGCTAAATTGCATGGTCGTTGCTCTATATATCTTTAAGGCAATTACGTGTTATTATTGAGTTCTGGGATTTGTGGCTATTTGGGAGGCCAATCAGGTTATAACAAGTAAAAGCGCTAATCGTGTGGCGACAAGACTAACCGAAACTGATGGTTTAGTGACTGCGAACACATCTAAAGCACTAGGAAAAAGGAGTTTGAAACGTATTGGGGTTAATGAAATTTGGTCTTTACCAGTCCATGCTGATTGAAGAGACCGACAATGAGAAAATGCCATAAAGTTAATGATTTGGAATTTTGATGTCACTGTTACCAGAATGGAAGTTCTCACAAAGAACTTCACCCTTAGAGAACAAAAACTTCCTTAGCGTATTTTTTGGAAAAAGCTATAAGAAATGAACATGTTATTCAAACACGAAAATGTCTCTGTGATTCGACAGTGATGATATATGATGTTATAACAAAAAATATATTGTTATAATTGTGTAACATAGGACTGTGGCTTCGGACGTTTGTCACGTGACAAAGGAAGAAATTATCATGTCTCCTATATTATGGAAATACTGCTTGCTTATTGACTAGAATTTAATCATGGTGAATAAAATTTCTTGACTATAAAACCGCTTTTAATGATAGAAAATTACAAATATCTGCTATCCGTTTTTTTATCAGTAAAGTCATCTCTTTTGCTAAAATTCTGCTAGCTAAGGAGAAAAGAGAGTAGTTCAGTTCAAGAAAGCGTGAAGGCAGCAAGACAAACATACATAATAATATTGATTTAACCCGGAACGCATTGGATCAAAAAGATGCATCCCAACTACAACAACTTTGTAACAGATAAAAAAATAAAGGATCGAAGTAAAAAGGGCGAAGCTGAGCAAAGCTACGCAAATCACAAAGTGAAAGGTTTCATATTTCCCATATGAAAATGAAAATCGATTTGGATAATACAACTCAGAATCTGTTTAAATGAATGTGAGAATACCCCCTGTAAATTCTGCAAGCTAATGAGGAAAAAAATAGTTCACCAAAGAAAGCGTGGAGACAACAACGAATTGATTTAACCAGAAAACACAAATTATTTTACAAACACAACGACCAAACTTGTAACATGGTTAACATAAAAACTAAAGGTTGATATAAGTGAAAGAACTAAGCAAAATTTTAAAATTGCAAAACGAAGACGAATTTACGAGATGATTTATCTAGAAAAAACCGAAATGATTGTGAAAAAATCCGAAAATACCTTTATTTTCTCAAAAATCGAGGCTATAGGAAATCTGACATCTTTTTCTAGAATAATATTTAGGGATATTTATGCTGTATTATTATTCAAATTATTCAGTAAGTCTTACTTCCGAGCTGACATTTATTAATAATGAATGAACAGAGAAATATTCAGGATTTAGTACATAATCCTGCTAATTCCGGACCAGAGGTTGACGTCTAGTTTTTCTCCTTTAGTAGCCTCTCAGGAAAGATAATAGCAGTTTCAGTTGTCACAACGGATTGCAAAAGATGTATTCTCGATAAAAATGTAAACTACAGTGATGATTTCGACCTTTCCGAAAGGCCCATACAAATTACGTCACCAACTGATCCGTCCTAATCCGTTGAAAGCGATCGCAACAAATTCTGAACAGAAGAGCAAACAGACACAGATTAAATCCCAATGTGAAAAAAATGGTAGTAATGAAACGGACAAAGAATATAATCTTAAGATATTATTTATAAATCTCATTAAACTTACAGTCAGGCAGATGACATTCCTTGAGATGTTCACAGAGATTCTCACATCCCGAACAGACGAGACCACAGTCATGCACTGGACAAGTCACCAGCTCATCCTTAGACATCGACACAGAAGTCAGATCACATCCACCTCCACAGGCCACACTCGCTGACCTCTCCGTACTCACCGAATCCGCCTTCATACCATGCTGAGGACCCGTAGGTGGTACCAGAATCCCTCCACTACTATCCCCACTACTGCTCATTGTTCTGCGACGACCGTGTCGATCACCACCGCGTCTCCACCTCATACCGCCACTGACTCCACAAATTTTCTTCTCTCCTCCGGTTGTAGAAAATCTCCTTTTACATACAAGGAGAGCTGAGGAGGTGGAAGATAGTCTCTGTTTTCTTTGTCGTGGGGGAGGAACACGAGGATAAGGAGACATCCAGAAGCCTCCGGGAAGAATACCTCCATCTTCTGATGAATGTCTTCCACCGCGACCATAGCCTAGAGAGCCAGAATCTGCTGTCCAACAGCAAGAAGAACACTCCTCGGTCATTCCAGTGGTGGTAGAAGACAGATCAAGAGCGGAACCACGGGGAAGAAGATGGTGGAAAGAGGGAGGTGGGGAGTGGAAGTGGCATGGATATGTTGGATGGAGAAGACAGGGGAGAGAATCGGTGGGTCGACTGTGGTAGTAACAGGAGTCGAATCCGAGGTCACTGCTGCAATCCTCTTCGAGAAAATCGGTTTCATCGCCAACTTCGCATTCGAGTTCTTCGTCCTCGCCATCTTCTTGTTCAAATTCCAAATGGTCGTCGGGCCAACAACAGGAAGATGAACAAGGCGCTAGGCTAGCGACAGGAGCAGTGCGATCACTTGAACTGCAGCACCAGGGCTCTGTATATGCACCACCAGCTATAAGATTGTAAATAAATTAAATCCACGGTATATCAGTAATGATGTTAGGTTCGTATCTACCATACGAATCATAGAAGAATAAAATTTGAGGATTCTAAATGAGCTTTTGACTGATTAACTCCTCTTTGTCCCTAAAATGCTTTCAGATTGGGATGTGGGGCAGCTAAATAAGAGTTGAGACGAAAAGGGATTAAGGGTGGTTCCCTTCTTATTTTCATATACTATAGAGATGTTGGTTTACATAATGAAAAGTTTACTAGTTCGAATTATTTCACTGGTCGTTTTTATGATGAAATAGAATTAATAATACTAAGTAGTCTGACGAATGGTTTTTCTCATTTAATAGTTTCTACGCGGACAGATAACACTGGACAAGTTGACCTATCAATCGAGTAAGGGACAGATCAATATCGCAAATGTGTAGATCTTATTAAGCTACATCAGCGGTCGAGGTGATTTTAAACCCAATAATAACTAAATTAAGAGATCTCTCAACTAGATTAAATAATGCTTTTATGAACAGCTAGCAATACTCAGGATATTACAGGACAGAGAGGGGGCAAGTCAAGAACAGAAAAGAGTGAAGAGGCATTTGGTGTCGCTTATGACTGACGCACACTTAAGTAGTCAAACGAACGGCGTTGCGATCATAAGTTCTAATCCAGTTAGGCTGTTGAAATAAATAATTCTAGGAGGATGATCAAACTAGATAAGATTTCACCAAAGTTAATTCATTCCACATTATGGGTATTATTGTAAGGGAAATGAACTGCCGATGCCACATCGATTAAAATGTTCGTCTACGGAAGTCAGATGAGTAACTGATTCGATGCTTATTGATTCAAACTCAGTGAGCGGAATGACCAACCCAACTGGTTAATTCTGACTGATAAAAGAGGCTGTAGAAATTGAATTTCTCACCAGAGAGGATTCATGATTCTACCCCACTACCCAAGATGAGTGCTTGAATATACTTTTAAAATGGGCTCGGCACTCGTTAATGGAAATGAAGGCCAGTATTTTCATTACAGCCGTAAAGTTAAACATGAGATTTTCATACTCCTGTGCGCTGGTGGGGAAGTGGTTAACGTGATTGTCTAAGAAGTTAGAGCTCACGAGTTAAATGTCCATTGATTCACAACCAGTGAGTGGAATGCTCAAACACACTGGTTAAGTTTGGCTAATAGAGAGCTGACAGAAATAACTTATGGCGTCACCGATATGTTGCTCAAGGTCAACATTTTAAGATACAATTTCACCAAGTGCTTCAAAGTTTAAATAGAAAATAAGATATATATTAACCGTCATTAAACAAGAATGATTTAAGTTTATTTAAAAATGTATTGATCAAACAAAATCACCAAATTCCCGCTTTCAGCATATATGCAATTAAGTACCGAATACAAAGCATAAAATTCGAAAATCATTTGATTTTTTCTGAAGATATGATGGATGTCATATATATATGCATATGTATGTATATCGCGATTGGCTAATCGGAAAAATTCCAGTTCCATTCCCGGCAGCAGTAATGAAATAGATCCCTTACTTTCGCTCACTCGAAAGGATCGAATTTCACTTAAAACCAGCGGTTCAATTGGATTAAAACAGAAATAAAATAACCATTCAGTGAATGAAATAAGACCTAGGAGAAATGCCCATCAAAATTAATCATGGAGGCAGAGAAAGAACTTTCTAAACCCATTAGGAGAAGCATTACTAACAGACTAACTCAATAACAATCCGGAGGACTTATTAGAACCGTTAAAGAAAGTTAAAATTAGTCCACTTAGAATTTTAGTCAAAGCGTTAAGTGTGACAACTTTTCACCAGTCAAAAGATTCGTGGAAAGATTTAGCCTATAAATAAATTAGTTTATTCAAATAAATTATAAGATTTCCCCCTAAGACATAACGAAGGTCCTGATTGATTACATATGCTTCATTTCGTTCACAAAACTTCTGTTTCAAAAGTCCAAAAAATACAAATATCCAAGACTTTTGACCATTCTTTTGAGGGATGCGGTAATATCACAGGTTGGGGAAGAGTACTCTTAAACCTTCGCGACTGAGAAAGAGTACAAATCAGAGTATGTACTCCAGTAAGGTTCGAACTTGCAGCATCTGATAAGGTAGACCTACACAATAGATGTACCAATGAATAAGAGAAAACAATTATTTCCTAACAAAAATTATATAAGTAAAAACAATACCTTGCCAATATAACTTACATGAATTAAGTTCGGAAACATCATTGGAATAAATGCCCATATTGAAGGGTGTCTGTGGGGGCTGTAATTGAGGTAGTGGTGGGTGTAACTGAGATGTTGATGGTTGAGATTGGGAAGGGATTTGCTCCAAATGCTCACTATTCGTTGACGTAGTGGCCACAGGCGAATGTTGCATGGAGACAATCGCTACTTTGGCGGTACTATTACCAATTCCATTGGCGACCGCTGCTGAGGAATTGAGTACCCCAGAGACCGTAACCGGGTTTTCAGAAAGGAGACTCGGGGAAGTTCGACTCCGTAGTGCAGTACGAGCAGCTATGCTGGTTGCGCCGGAGATAGATGATCGAGAGGGGTGAAGGGTCGAACCAGTGAGAGTATTGATTGATGAAGAGGGAGGTGGAGGAGAGGGACAGCGGCGCTGAACTTTCGATCGATCGAGGGACTGAGATGATCGATGATCAACCTATAAGGACAACAGAAAAGAACTCGAGAATGACATTGCAACTTTGGAGATTGAAGCAAAAGAAAGGTTCTCAAGAACTGAGAATAAAGAAACTAAAATATTCAAAAAATGATTTTATAGTAGATGTCTAAATTGGTTAACCGAGACACTGTGTGGGTGTGCGAATGAAGTAGCTGTAGCGACATTCGATTAGCGCTTCCAACTGCTAAATGGAATGATCCCGATGTATTTAGCTCCTTACAAGAAAGCCTGAAGTGGCTAAAACCCACCCTAGAGCCACTAAGTCACGAGTCCCAAAAGCGTATATTGGATGCATGGACTTATTTGTTCACAGCACAGTATTAACTTTCACCTGATTCCAAAATAAATAGATTAAAAAGTCCCACCAGTCAATCAGTGACAGGACGCGAATTTATCATCACTATTTGAAAATCATAAATTAGCTAGGATTGTTATGGTAGCTAGCCTTCTCGATGAACCATTATAATGAGCGATTCTTCGTTGATTTGGTAAATGAAGACCATGTTGTAGCTATTGCTGTGCAGAAGGGTGAATACTGACAGGGTCATTAGTTTGTTGGAGTTGGAGTAACAAGAACAGAGGTCATTAGTTTATAGAGCCGCCAAATTGTGAGGTCACCAAATTACAGAAACTAATGAACCAGAACCAGATCGTAGAAGCTAAGGCTAGCTAGCAGCTAACACAGCAAGCACCAGTTCCAAAAAGTAGAACACACAGTTGCGTAAGTTCAAGTGTATTGAATAAATCACAATGAGGATTCTAGAGCATAAGAGAGATGAGAGGGAAGGGTACAAGCAGACAACTGGCAAAAGTATGTTGAAGTGTGGGAATACAAGGGCAATTTATGAGTCACTTGGGCAAGGACACGCACGGCGGTATGAGTGGAGATGTACTTTTGAATGAAACGGGACGGTTATAAGAAAGGAGAATCGATACGCTCGTCTAGACATGACAGACAGAGGTTTGAACCATAGGCAAAAATATCAACATCTTACCACAAAGAATGTGATTAAAGAGTAATTTTGGAAAATGCACAGCCATCCTTAGACTACAGTATGTCTGCTTTATTTATGCAGGCTAGGCCAGCAATTGATTTGAGGACAGAGAATGCCGTGAAAATAAACACACTGTAGGACATCGTTGACTCGTCACATGCACGGCCACATTTGTCTTAAATAAAAGCATGCCTAATTCTTACACTGAAAGGGATATAAAACGCTAATGAAACAACCATAATAAGTTAGGAAATCCATGTAAACTTCGATTAACATGAATAACCAGTGTCCATTTCCAAAAGATGCGCATACATTGGATGGGAGAACCACCCTCCATTATCAATCATTTCATAAAGTTATAGTGGTATCATTCCGGTGTCAAATCGACGACTGTGCAAATAAGGAGCTGCGTAGAAGAATCAAATGTATTAGCTAGGTGTCTCAATGGTAGATCAATTAAAACGAAATAGAATTTAACTAAACTGTTAATTTCAAAATTATGACCGTAATGCCGCCTGTTACCCTACTCTGTGAAAAAATCGACATATGGAGATTTTTACTTTGATGAAAGCACTTCTATAAAGGAATATAATGCAGAAATTCCTCAAGAGGAGATATATTGAACTAATTTCTCAGTCAATAATAAAAAAATTCCTGAAGCAATTATGAAAAATTTTAATAGGACTTTGTTTGGGTTGAAGGAAGACGTTCAGACGAGAAATTATTCTGTGGCCATAAACGAATCCAGAATATGTTCTGGAATTTGTTTCCTTTGAATCGGATGCTCAAAATTAGCATTGGGCACTTAACACTTTCTAATTACATCAGCAATTCCATCAGTTATGCAGTGACCAAACTAAAATTTATCAAAATCAAACATCTAGAACTGTATCTTACATAAAAAATATTCACACAAATAATGGTTGAAACCCACTTTTAAATGAATATTACCTAAATACATTGATGAATTGAAATTTGAAATGTGATTAAATAAATTAAAATCAATAGCATAGCGACCATCGCATTCCAAATATTTAAGATCTCTTGTAAGCAGTAACAAATGAGGGTGATACTGTAGCGAAACCTCTCTATTCTCAAGGTATCAGAATATGTAGCTATAAAAGGCCAGCGAATTATGGATTTATAAAAATCTAATAAGAATTAAATAAGATCAGCTAAATAACTCACTCGAACAGTTTTGACTGAGAAACAGAGCTTGAGATTTGATGAGGTATTCGAGTTATTAATAACCGAGGTGACGGATGAAGAAACAGATTCGTTGGTATTAGCAACTGGTGAACGAGAGGGACGATTAGCGGTGGTGTTGTCCTCACAACCGTTGGTAGAAGCCACCGTTGAGGACTGAAGAGTCTCTTGTTGAGTCTTTGAAGCCGAAGATTTCAAAGGTAAGATATCTTCCGCCGATTCTACACTCTCTTCGTGATATTTCATCAGGTGACGTGTCAGACCGATACGAGCTTGATAGCGTCGGCCACATCGCGGATGGGGGCACTAGAGTGATAAAAACAAATGGTAAAATTCTTATTCAGTTTTTATCGTTATCGCATCAATACGTGGGTTTTGCTCTAACAACCTTTAACAAGTCACTGATGAAATAAGCTTTTAGCATGTGTAATCGAAGATAATTTTCATATTAATAAAACTGATTTGAAGATCACCTGAAGATAAATCATGAATACATTTTCAGATGAATTTTTAGCACATATTATGTCACGGTGACCAATTAATAAATTTATAATCAAGGAGATTGACAAAATTGAGCCTAACCATTATGGAAGACTGAAAAGCAATGAAGGAATTTAGTCAAAATTATTCAGCTATACTCAGAGGCAGTTGAAACATATCAAGAGGACATCCAGAACACGGCCAAATTTTAAGAATCTATGATTGAAGAAATAAAGAGATAATGACTTTAAAAATCCACGTAGGAAGGGAATAAGAATAGAGCGTTCCTGCAAAGGCTCGAAAAAAGTGGAAACAGCGTATATTCATTACAATATTTCACCTCCTGGGCGAAGGCCGTTGATCTAATTCATTTTAACGAAGTAGTAAACCCCATTAATTGCCAAAAAAACAATAATTAGAAGTTCAGAATGAAAACAGAATGTTTGTTCGAGACTAACTCAGCTCCAAGGTGCTTTCAGCGTTAGTTATTTCTTTAAACAGAAGAATGTGACTAGATTCATTTTGACTCATTTGGAACCGTTCGTCATTACTTCAAATACATCTAACTATAAAAAATAAAAATTAATAAACCTAAAAGAGAGATATAATTCGGGCATAGTATCAACTTACTCCCTTATAGCATGTTGACACACTCTTCCCTTCTATAGAAAATGGATAATAAATGATTAATAATGAAACACGTAGAAAAAAACATGCCTTTTCAATAATCGTCCTGGGAATGGAAAATGCATTCTGAAGACTCTCCAACTGAGAATCTTGCATTAAATTATTCCACATCCTTATGGGCTTGAAGCGCATTTAGCTTTCATTCAAGAAGTTAGAGGTTCACTCCAGGACCGCTCAACCACGGTTTCCTATACCCAAATTAGAAGTCAGGAGAGGGGGAGAAGTGGGAGTGCAAAGAGATGTGACAGATAAAAAAGTTAGTCAATAACGATTGCCTAACAAGACAGGAAATATCTGGTATGTATAGTTCGAGTTTTGACCACTATAAAGAAGTATCGGATAAGATGAGCGAACCCCCGGGATATTGAGAGAAAATTGTCCAAATACTTCTTAATTTTCAGCTCTTCCAAAATGAAGCTACTGTCGACGAAAGAGGGGAATCAGGTGTAAATAATTATAAAGGCAAATATAACATTGCTTCAATGAAGTTAACCAATGCGGTCTAACAAGATTATTATATTAAAGAAAATCGAGACTGACTGTATACGACGTTCTAACCTCCTTTAATTAACTTTGAGCACCTTCCATCGAATTAAGTGTATATTTTTCGCATAACGCGAAATTGGATAAAATGAGACACTGGTTAGCAAAGGGTGTACCTTTCAACACCTAATTTGGGGAGGAAAAGCGCATGTAGGGTGATTGGGAAGTCACTCCTTATTGCAAAGAAATTAAACATTATAATTTTCATTCTTCTTTTTCGGAACATGAGAACACACAAGATTTTATTTGAAATCCGATTTGTACATAAGCACTCCACTGCAGTTCTTTAAACTGCTCGGGATTTCACTATATAGCGTTTTGCTTTAAATTTCCCGCGACATTTCTAGGTGGATTTTTAAATTGATCTGAGCATTTACATCTGTAATAATCACTCACTATCTTTTCATTTGAAACCACATTTATTCTTAAAATACTGCATATAAAAAGAGCAATGTAATGAAACTAACTCGGCTATATTAACCAATTAGTAAAAAGCATTCAAAAAACTAAGAGTGTAATTTTGGATATTTAACCTACGATAAACACGAGACGGCAAAAAGCTCTTCAAATTTTGTTCCCCTAAAGTTTTATAATTTTAATATCAAGTGATCGATAAAAATTGGAGAATATTTAAATGATAATTAAAGGATGAAGGGGAGTAAAAAATGATTGAATGAAAGTTTAGCCTAATAGACGCCATTGAATTTGGTATTTATTCGCAAAACATTGCTCATGAAAAATAATATTGAAAACCGCTGAACTCGTATATAAATGGATATCAAATACCAATAAATAGATTTGGATAAATTAGTAGGAATTACTCAGGAAGTAACGAAAGAAGTAGTTTAACGTAAACATAGAACTAATCTACGAAATAGAGGATTTCCGACAGTCTGTGATATGAGACAGAACATCAAAACAAGAAAAACAAAATCAGCAGACAAGTGTGAGGAACAGGAGAAAGGAATAGGAGGTAAAGGAAGCACATGGATCTGGCTGCAAAAGCGGACTATTAATTAACTTAACTAAACGTCATAATTGATCTCTTATAACAGTGAAAATACACGATATTATTAAAAACAGTTGATCAGAAAATGTTCCCAAATGACGCCCGTTGAGAGCAAACTTAGATCTAGAGAGAACAATAATTCTAAAATCTTCTGTAATGATACGGTATTTCCGAAGAACTGTCTAATTAATTTGAAAGAGGGCTGACCACCAATTAATTGTTGGCGTGCTAAAGATAGCACCACCTGTCGTAGTATTAACAGAACGTTATAAAGTAGTTGAAATTGGATGCCTCGTAACTAATAAGCCAATATGGGAGGGGAAAGAATGCCTGGCAATACTTGCAGGCAAAAATCGTTAAGCGAATTCAGAGGAGTGATAAGATTGGCAAGCACTGTAGAGGAATAATTCAGTTGAGTATAATTGAGGGAGAATTAGGTCATATAAACTTGATTAAGATAAAATGGAGAAAAGTATAAGAATTAACTGAAGGGAGGTGACCTACTAGGATCAATTTTCAAGTACCATATTTAATTGATCAGACGATTTAAACATTCTATTTAGTCAAAAGTAAAGCCTATCCTCCGCTGTATGTTTTTTTTTCTGGATCTCGAAGTAAGGCTCCTATCAAAAGCATAAATTTGTCGTTTATGGCCATTAACGGTTATAAGGAGATCGTAAATGTAGAGTTGTTAAAACAGTAAGAGAAAAAAAGTGTTACATGCTCCTTTATCTAAAATTTTTGCCAAATGTTATTCTACAACAAATTGATATCTATTTTCTTATACCAACTTGTCTACTTTGTCTTTAAATACAAACAACAGCACGCTTTGAGGGTTAGAAAAGATAAAAAAGGAGGGTATTAGGTAGCTGAACAAATTAACAGCTCTGTAGCTATGACAAAGGAATAAACATGAGTACTGGACCTTAGACTTGTGCAGTTGCGGATTTACGTCTTCTGCTGAATTGGTATGCCAAATATGCGACTGCAAACCTTCATTCGTAATAAACTATATCAAATGCAACCCTCCACGTAATAACTCTCTATTCTAATCTCTGACCAAATCAACTGCCATAGCATATTTAAAGTCAAGAAAACCCTATATTTCAGAATCAATACTTTCAAATTTCGCGCTCGAAATAGATACAGTATCGACACCTATGCACCTCCTTAAAAAAATTGCATCTTCGATAATTTTTGGCATGATTAACCAATAAAGTTAACCAACCGGTCAACAAGTTCTAAATATTGTAGACATGAGCTCATTCAGGAACCTATAGGTCGAACAATAGGACACATAAAGAATAGGACGACTGTAAGAATAGAGAATTCAAATGTATTAGGACTCTTTTAATGTTCAGACGTCATTCTCTACTTTTGCTTGAATCTCTCCTCTTCATCTTCTATTGAACAATGCTACTTTCCCTCATGTTCAGATGGTTCTACCTAAATAGTGCATTTTTTCGCTCTGCTGTGGATAAAAATAGTGAACGACGTGCAAAAATACGACTGATAAAAGCTCAAGTACGGTTAAATAAGACGCTGAAACAGACTCAGTGAGATGGCATATAATTTGTAACTTTTAGTGAACGAAAAAAAGATGAAGTATCTCAAGGCTTATTTGAACATAGTGTCTGGCTTTTCTCCTCAAGGTAAAGCGAAAAAGAGGATAGTTGATATAGCACAGCAGAACGATAACTCTGTTAGGTTGAGATTTTGATAAAACTTGACGTTCAACGGTGATTGGAAGAAAATTTAAACAAATCAGTATTATTACCTAGCTCGGGAGTGATAAAGTTATGTTAACTAGCATCATCTTGTTACCTTGACCAATCGAAGAACAAAAACACATGGACTAATCATATAAATTAATCGATTGATCGATACGTTCTGAACATTGCGAAAAAAAAATTCGCTCAAGAATCCGGGGGACAAATCCTGAAATTTGGCCATTAGAATATGAAACATTGCTCTACACCCATAATGTAAAAAATGTAGGACCTGGGTCTAAAAAAGCCAGTAAAACTCTCTTACATCTCCTATCTTTCATCCCTTATTAGACGATTTTCACGCTATCCAGCATTAAACTTTGCACTACTTTTTTTGTCTTACCATGGGTAATAATAATACATAAAAGAACATTTCATGAATTCTTTGGTACTGGTAGTGTGTATCAGATAAAAAATGAATAGTTGTATCCAAGAAAAAATAAATTAACAATATAATTACTCATAAAAATAGCATATTCATTAAAATGTTCTAAATAGCGGGGTCATTGCCTTGCATAATTTTGGAGTAAAGCCTACCCTGAAGGCAAATTCGAGTTATTCTTAAATTCTGAGATCTGTCGTTATTTTGAAAGGCTAATTAAGTTATGACAGTTATGACGTGTTATTTACCATCTTTGATAATTTTACAATGCCGAAAGCAAAAAAGGTTTTCGATTTCTCAACAAACAGTGGATTGTTTAGTCCTCTACGACAGGCTTGAGATTTATCCGCAGAAACAAAGGTGTTTCTGCAAAAATCAAGGCTAAGATGTCTTCTGACGTTTCTAACACATCTAAAACCACTGTTTCTTCAAATGATTCTAAAAATTCTACTCAATTTCCGGTTCTACTTGTCTCTCCTAAGGTGCTACCTACTGCAACTCCGATTGAGGTGGTCACTCGGAGCTAGTGTAAAAATAACGAATCTCACACACTATGAACTCTTCCATACCTAAAGTCGTTCCAGCATGACTTGTCTCTGAGCCTACCGTGCCCATGTAACAATCAATCCCGAAATTCTGTCTGAATAATCACCAGATAAATCAAATATACCGCCTAAAGGAACGAAAGTTGTATTTTGCCTCTCCCACAACTCCTAAATCGTTCACAAAGATCAAGTCTCCAAAATGTTTTGGTCAGTACAACTACATACGAGCTAAACCAAAGCATGTTTTCGGTCCTTAGCGATCGACACTGGTGGAAGATAAAAGCAAGCAACCAAAAGAGATCGGTCTTGCTAAACTTGCTTCTCACTCGAAGGGAACATTATCATAAATTGTTGCCCAAAATGCAAGTGAGGCTTCACTTCCTTATCTTAAGGATTTTTTGTGCTCTCAGACTAACGTTCCTTGGTCTCACATTGATCTCAGTATAACTGGACCCATTCGAAGAATTTTCAACCTAATTCCAATTGATTCTTAGTCAAGGTGGCCTTGCATGATTTTGGATCAAACCCCACCCTTTTATTGAGTTCTGGAATTTGGGATTATTTTAGAGACTAATGGGGGATAACTCTCTATGCATCTATCAGAATTACCTTTTATTCGCATTCTCCACGCGAATACCTCAGTTTTTCCGCCCACGAAGTTACAGCGACTTCATTTACGTCCCTATGACGCATAACCCCCGTCTGACATGTTTAAACGCGTCCATCGATTTCCCCTCTTTTCTATAACCGCCTCGCTTCACACAAAGGCACATCTACGCTCATGCTCTGGCGTGACCTTGCCCAAGTGACTCATATAAAGCTATCCTTGTTCTCCAGACAACAACGCACGCTGGTCAGTGTGGACTCCTACACGTCCTGTTCGTCTCCTCTCTTCCCCAGCACGCTGCTCTCTCTCCCTCTGTTACTCTTTGTGGTTCCCTTGAATACATTTTGGTCTACTCAGCTCTTGGTGTTCTGCTTCACAATTGTTGTTAGCTCTTGCTCAAACAGCTACGAATTGGTGACTGTTATTGTTGTCGTAATTTGTTAACTGCAAACCGTTGGTTGTTATCTAACTCCAACACTAATAAGGTTATAATGGTATGATATAGTTGGGGAAAAAAAATAATAGTAGTGATTAATACCCAGAATGTAAGTTCTCAATCAGAGATGTTTCAGGATATCTCCCAGGCGTCAAAGTAATCGAGTTGGAAAATATTTTTTTACTTATTTTGAAGGTGATATATTTCATGATTAACTCTACTACGAATGAACGGAAATAAAAAGATAACAGTATAAAGAATAGCCCAAGAGAATGATAAGACAGCTCCACATGATGCCAAATCAGGACACACGAATGTTCCCATTGTTAGGCATACAACAAACGATTATCATTGCC
The DNA here is from genome assembly GCA_900708905.1 of Hymenolepis diminuta. Classification (NCBI taxonomy): domain Eukaryota; kingdom Metazoa; phylum Platyhelminthes; class Cestoda; order Cyclophyllidea; family Hymenolepididae; genus Hymenolepis; species Hymenolepis diminuta. The sequence continues at coordinate 1,757,201 of CAADRB010000010.1, forward strand.
GCGAGCACAATCGAGATAGCAGATGTTAATATTCTGCAAACGACTTGTGAGTGGGAGAAAATACAAACAAGGGATTGAAATGAAACTTTCAACCCAAATAGTTACTAAATGGGATTTGATTTCGAGCAAGATAAAAGCTACGTCGCCACTGGTATAACAGTGTGCAGCCACTTATGCATTCTAAGCTGTCCACTATGGTATACTAGGGCTGTGAAGTATCAGACGAAGAAGAGGGACGATTCGTAAATCAAACAAAGGCTTCCTTATGCCAAGTTACACACATTTTAAGTAAAAAAAGGATATTTGGGATGTTGGCTACCTGACCAGCCAGTAATAAATCATTGCGTCATTAAGGTGTAAATGTATCCAAGAACAATACGAGTTCGATGAGGATTTAATTACAAAGACAGCGGCGAAACCAAAGACGAAACAAAGAAAAGTCTAGCTAACTTTAGGTCACGATTGATCCTAACTTGTAAGAGATTCATCAAAATTGGGAGCACAACAGACGTAGATAGTGTTTAAGATTAGGAGCCAAGACACTGGCTATCGCAGTCACTTGAATTGAAGACGTCTGTGTATTCCCATTTATTCATTGACATTCATTATAATTTCTGGTCTTTTTTTCAAATGGAAAGCGAAAAGGCCGGATTTCTCATCACTTCTAACATTAGTAATTAATCTCAACTCCAGTCTCAAAGCGTCGAGTACGAACGGACCGCTAGAACCAAAGTGGTCCCGATTAGGGAGTAATAGGAGATGTAGAGGCCGTTAATTTCCAAATCTCGCTGGAATAAGTTTTAAAAATGTGTGCTAGTGTTTAGAGGGCTAAAGGACTGTTCACTGTCTAAAATCAGACACTGGATAAATGGATTTAACTGACTGGATTCAAATGTCAAACAATTTATATGGTATGCAGGCTGCTAGTTGGCCTTAATAACAAAAAACAATTAAGAATTGGCTGTTGTCACCGAGATTTGCCCACATTAGAGTGCAAAAATCAAATCACATTTTTCACTTATTATTTTCAATTGTATATGAATGTATTTTTCTCTGTCATTTCTAGTGAATTATTATTACAGCACTATCCAATTCAGTTTCCTATCCGTCTACTTACGAAGGTTTATTATTAAAACAAGTTCCCAAGGATTCAAGCTCTTTTATTACGCTGATCAAATCGAAGGGAGGAAACAAGTAGTGAAAAATGAGCCCCGAGTTAAGAGATGCGTCTAGAAGGACAGAAATATGAGAAGAGAAATGAGTAAATGAACACTAACCAGTCTCAATGAATAAACAAAGGAGAGAAAATAAAAGAGAAAGAGAGATTAAATAATGATGCTAAAATTCTTCACCATTAAGCCATCATAAATGTGCAGTTTTACGAAATATATACAAACCCAATCAAGTTTGAGGACTAGTCCACTTCAAAATTTGTACATTTCGCATATAATATTATTCTATTCCACCCTTGGAAGATTAAAAGTTCAAGAACCTGCTAAATATATTCACGCACATTAACATTCGGAAACAATTTGCTTGTGTACAAAGATGTTAATATATCATTACATATATAGATCAGCGCAGACTCAGGATCTGCCTTGCAAAACTCAAGACCACAGGTTCTAATAATGGAGCCTCGAGCGGTTTGAGAAACTGTGGGCAAAAGCTTATGCGCAATTCGAATTTCAGATAAAACATCAAACTTTGTGTGTTGTTATGCTTCATTTTTATAAAATTATGTCAAGGAGAAAATATTGATGTGTAAAATTATTAAGTATTTTCCCTGACAAAATTAACTTTTATTTGATATTTTCTTCCCATTATTGAAAATAATGCTTATTTCTCAAACCGTTTGTGAACTAATACGAATTACGCTATACTGTACATAGTTGGGATTTCGGCTTGTAGATGGTAAAAATGGTGCATAATAACTAATGAGTTGGATTTTATACCTTAACACAATAATAAACAGTAACCAACTTCTCCCAGTGTTTGCTACAGAAGAGAAGTAAAGCAGGTGTCTTGCTGATAAAACAGCAAAAGAGCTAAATCAAATAGCTGTCACGTGATGGTTAATGTACGTGAAAGAAAAGAAGACAGGCTACTGAAAAGGAGGCTGAAAAGAAGCTAATCAAGTCCAAAACACTGGAGCGATGTTTATTCATAAACTACCAGTGTTATAAATTTGCATTCCGCATTATTTTCTTTGAACATATCGATTTCCGAAACATTGATTACTCCGCGGCCTCGAATCACGAATTCTAGGAAATTCTTATTCCACTTAATTAAAACAAATACAGGATTATTTTCCTGGGAAAGTCTTTTTAAATAAAGTTAAATCGAAATGGTGCTTTTAGATTTCTCGTATTATTCAGTTATAGGTATTCAAATTAAGACAAACACCAGATGGTGTTAATAGAAGTAAGGAAGCAGAATGTCAACTATATAAGTGGCGACTTTGCGAGTAGCAGCAAGACTGTAGAAATGCCATGGGGATGACTAATGGATATTCTCAATATCTGTCTATCATCTCTAAAGAGCCTAATTATGCTAATGGAGAACATGTCGAATATGCCATCGTATAAGAGAGGCAATAGGCCAGATATTACCAAACTTCGGCAATTGCCTTTTGGCTCGGAATTACAAGTCCGTTATTTTATGAGGAAGTGGGAAGAAAAAGTACTAAGTGTCCGAATTCCAGTGTTTGGAATGATTCAAATAGCAGAACCATAATTTGTGAAGGAATGAATAATTCTAAATTTGGTCAGTAAACAGAATTCTCCTCCTAGATACACCGAGCGCATTTATTCCTCCATCATTCTCAAAGCCTCAGGAACTTTGGACCATAAAAAGCAGCACTACTCGATCAAGGATTAATAATATTATTATATTATTATTATATTATTATTATATGATGCAATATTATTAATACTATAATACTACGATATAATATTATTAATTACAAGATCAACAAGCATACATGTCGAATTTAGGTTATTCAAAAATGTTGGGAATTTAATTGAAAGAAAATTTAAATTACAGATTTCAGATTACTTAAATAAGTATTTAAGAGATTTTCATCAAGTTACACTTGGAGGATAGAAAAAGGAAGATAAGTGAACTTGATATTTAATCTCGCTACAACAACCATTTATCATATCAGCAATCAGGAATCAGCAATATATCTTCGAATCATTACTTTATAGACTTAAAGAGACATCATCTCGACATCCATGACAATTGATACCTAAAGGTATATATATATATATAATCAAAAGGGAAGTTGGGTCAATCTTGTCTGTGAATTATTTCATTAATGACAATTGATAATTTACATTCCAACCCACTATTTTTGAAACAAATGATGTTACATAGCTACAAAATCGATTTTGGTAACTGATGAATAAAGAAAAATTATACGTGATGGGATAATGCTGAAATAATCGGAAACTTAAAACGCAAATGCAATTAATTGGAAAAAAGAATGAAACAAAATATTTAAAAAAGCCTTTTGATGAAAAAATGTTTTCGCTTTAATACTTTCTTCAAAGTTAAGGGAGAGCTAAAAAGATATTCAAATGATAACATTTCATTTTATTAAAAATCAAGATTTGTATAATAATTACGGACTGAGCACTAATGGTTCCAATGTTACAAACATTTTACGAAATGAGTATATACTATTCTTCCATTCCATAAAAGTGGCAAATTCATCGAAAGTTAAAATAATGAAAAAAAGGAACCTGGTGGGAACAGGATTTTCTAAAAGGAAAATAATGGGACAGCTTCGTTTTCCATTCCCATAACGAAGTGAGAGATAGATGAAAGTCGAAAAAACGTAGTTGGCAGGCATGCATAATTATCCCCAAAATTTCCTCCTCCATCCACTCTCAACAGGACTCTCGCGAAATGGCCGCATTTCCGAAAACGGTTATAAAAAGAACAATCAGAATTGCGTGTATTTAATCCATTAGAAATACCCAATATTGCTATGCATGCAGATTTATGAGTTAATGTGGGAATTCTGGCTTATATTAATGAGATTATGCAACTGATACTGCGGGCACTCAATAAAGTTCGCCAAAATTTACGAAGAAATTTAATTTTTTGATTTTTATTAATTTATTCGAGGCGCCCACGTGTTTGCACAAAATAGAACAACAGCGGTTGAGATCGTACGAGAACCGGCGGTTTCTACGTAACATGGCAAGACCGACCCTTCTTGATTAAGCACTGAACACCGTTGACAAGCTGAAATCCGAGAGACGAATCGTGAAATTGAATTTTTGAAACACGGGCTACTCGTTGAGAAAATATTGAACAACCCGAATCCAAAAATCGAATGGGTTAAGACTCCTTGATGATTCCTTGTTACTCTCAGCATATTATTGATCCCCTCCACTTAATCATTTATTGAATTTTCTGTTAACTCATTTCAGTTGCTTCCCAAATTTAAAAATTTTAAAACTTTTTATTGATGTGAGTAATAATAATATCAGTTGAGACCTAATCCTATTGGATACTAGATGAACCATTCAAATTAAGTTTCATTATAAGGTGATTAATTTTATAGGAGAAAACTCACGACAAAACGAAAGCGTTCATTTGGATCTAGAGGAATGTGAGGGTCATTGGAAGATGGCGTCACAATAGAAGCTTGCTGTGAAACGACAGTTCGGGTTGGGGTGCTCTGAAATTAAAAAAAAATCTGAAGCTGAAGCCGTAGCTAAAATACATGAAAATAATGAGATAATTGGCATGACAAAATAAATCAAACACGTAGAAGACAGGTGGTGTAAGTGGTAATTTTCCCCATCACCAAAATTACATCTCTACTTGAAGAGTAAAAGTATCAAAGCTATTGGATCAGATACTTTAAAACAACAGAGGAATATTATTAAGAGAGGAAATCCTTCCTCAATCAAATTTAAGCCCCATAAGACATTTTTATTTTAGGGAAACTTAAGTTTAAAATAATTTGACATTAAAACAACATAACATTGTAGTACTCACTAGGCTGAAGAAAAGACGATTCCAAAAACCTAAAGGCGTCACGTGAGCTCACAACTATTCAAATGTTTCATTGGTGGAAATGTCAAGGCAAAAATACTCCGTGATATTCAAATTTCGACGTAGGAAAATGCCATTGTGAAAATCGTGATAAGGTAAGGCAGAAAAGTGGGGGATAGTGAAGTTTTTGTTTGTTAGAAAGCTTCTGCATTAGTTTATTATTAAACGATTGCGGTATAAATTTTTCGAATTTTCCATATGAAACGGAAGAAGAGTTCGAAATTAATGTGGACGCACCAGAAATGACCAATGTTAATTACTGCTATTTGCGCACAATTTATCAAGCCCTAAGATCATCGTTCCGGGTTAAGGTGGGATATTTGATACTATACAAATTTTAGAGTGTAATAAAATTAGCAAAAGCATTGAAGAACCTTAAGTATTAGCTTGCTGTTATTGACTATTAGAAGATACCGATGAACAAAGATGATATGACAAACTATTTACTTTAAACAACAAGTCATAAAAATCGCGGACCTGAACTGTTTCCCAAAAAACCAAAAATCATTTCCTAAAACTAGAACTCTAGAACACTGAGATGACGCTGTGAGGCATACCTATTAAATAATAAAGGAGAACAACCTGATGCATATAAAATGTATCTCAAACTTTCTGGATGTCTGGAATTTAGTATTTTGAATCAATTCCCCTACTTCCACCCCCTATTGGACTATTAGATAGCTGTTTGATAGCCATAGAAGTGAGATAATAACTCGAATGGCTCAACTGTCATAGGTTATTGAAATCGTTCGGAAGAACACATCTGCAATATTATACAATATGCATAAATAAGTTGATCGACTTTTAATGAAAATAGAATGTCAGTTATAAGCGCCCGAAATAAGAATTAAGTCACTCCATTTCATTTAGAACTAAAGATCGGTCACCTGAATGAATTGTCTATGTAAGCCCCAAACATGTCAAATTCTGCTAGAAGCGCACACGCCAGCACACAGGTAACGTGGGCGCAGAGCGTGAACCGACGAAGAAGCCCACGGACGTAATTCAGCTTCAAAGCGCTGGCTCGAGATGAAGAACTGTGGTCACGTTTCTTGGTCTTCATTTCCAACCTACATATATCTTAGACTTTATATCCTTCATATTAACCTGCCTTATTTATATGATGTGCCTTAATAAAGACACATTTAGACCACGCTTCCTGCGCCAAATTAAAAAATTTCTTTGACAGCCAAATGAAATTAGTGTAGGGCTAATTTACATGTTGGAATACGTAAATGTCAAGTAGTTGATGAATTTTAATCAGTGCTACCTGTTTGTAACGGTCTTTGCAATTCATCAAATAAGTTTTACATAGGCCTACTCGACGCTAGTAGGAATAATTCTGGAACTATTCATACTTAGGTCTGGATTCGAGGGTAACATAAAAACAAAGCATTTTCTTAAGGGTGGTTACAGAAGCCCGCTTCATGGAAAAACAAGTTAATCTTAACCGATTAAATATGCCTTGTTAGAGAAGAAAAACGTGAAAAAAAACAAACTAGAAAAGGTTAGGTAAAAAGAGAACACGTCACTTCACAGAGACTTCGCGAGGGTTATCAAACATACACAAGAAATGATGTGCATCAGTATGTAACAAGAAAGGTCAAGGCGAGTGAGATATGTAAAGGAATGGTTTCCTCCCTGTTTCTAAGATAATAAGTCAGCAGCACATTTATATTTTTACAATTTAGACCACTCTGAAATGCCGTATAAAAGTATTATCAATCTCTTTTTTCCAACGCTCAATTTGGGTAGAGATTGGCATCATAGAACACGCTAGGTGAGAGACCCGAATTCTGCCATTCTATATTAGACAGATTTAACCAGTGCGGAAAATTATAAAAGGTGGAGAAGGAATAATAAAAGTGAGAGAGAAAAGACAGAGTAAAGAAGCCATCAAATGGGAGGATGTTTGACATGGGGTAATGGAGAAGAAAAATGATTACCTAATAAAATATAAGAAAATCTTGGAAGAATTATATTATTAAACCAAATTTTTGCGTCCTTTAGTTTGAACTAGGCGGATATATTGGAATGAAACCCGTAAAATCAATAGATTCACCCTAAATGGAAGAATTGATAATGCTAATGATAGCGACAAAGACTAAGTGGTAAAATTAGGAACAACAACTACCACCACAATATTTCCCTTTCATCCAACGCTTGCATAGACCTTCAACCTGCTATTTCGTGCTAAATATGACTGATTGATCTACTTGTCCAAACATTGAGTGATTTATAACATCCTAAAAATTGTTTTGCTTGAATAGATGATTTAAAAATTTATCGCTGTGAATTTACGCACAGGTTGTTCGATTTGATATTATAATAATTATTTTGACAAAATGGGAGCAAATAAGAAAAATTACAAATCAGGATGAACAAAAGAACCTTGAATAAAACGATGTACTTGTATAATAAAAGAATTCAGTGTATTTTGAGGCTAGACGAAGTTGAAAGAATGTGTCGTCAAAAATAAAATATCTTAAATCGAAGGCTAAAACTTCTTTGACAAAAAAGCAAGTAGAAGGAAGATACAATAAAGGGTAGTGGAGCTCATTAAAAGCATCTATTGTGCATTAAGAACAAAAACAAATGCTTTAATTTTAAGATTCAAAACTGAACATAAGAATATCAGCGGAAAATGAATGGATAAAACACCAGGAGATGGTAAAATGCCATAAATCATAATGAAATAATGTACACAGTAAAAAGCCAGAGATGCTGGGTTCGAAGTCCATTGGTACATACGCAGCAGGTGGAATGGTCAACCGTACCGGTTAATTCTTGTCTATAAAGAGGGTGACAGAATTCGAGCTAAATGATATAACCCTCCTACCCAAGATGAGTGGTAGAACAGGTTTTCCTAAATAAGTTTAGGACTAATTTACACATTTATTCCGTCCCTCAGACTTTTCCTCTGCGAACATAGCTTTAATAAATAAAAAGCTATGTTTCAATAAAAGCAAGCAAACGAATGTATGGCTAGAATTTGTTATCAAAAGATAAACTGGGTAGTGGCTTAAGCTTGTCATATGTAACATTCCTCCCATTAACTATGGACATAACAAAACAGATACAGTCTAGGAAAAAAAATTCAGAAAACGTTCAATAGCGATTCATCGATAAGAGCGAGGTGGCCTAGAAATCTAGAATTTATCGCCTTTCGAAATTAATAAATTCTTACCAAGACAACAGCAATAAGACGACAATAGGATAGGGTCGTGTGAAATAAGATTTTTGGGAACTATAACTTTCTAAGACCACTAGGGGAAGCGTTAGCAACACTTGACTAGGGGTAGAGAGTTGTCTTGGAACGGTTTTTTGATAAAATCGCATTCGTCCCTCTTATTGACCAGGATTAACCAGTACAATCGACCATCCACACCACTGAAATGAGTACCGACCTCGCGTCCTCCGACTTAGCAGAACTGCACGCTGTCCATCACAACACCGAAACTGCGAGACTTGGAGGGAAAGTGGAGGTAGTTTTTGGCATCTTTTAATATTAGGTGTGGTTATGCGCTTCTTGAGATAAGCTAAACATTCAAAAGTATGTATAGACAGATAGTGCGGGGTGTGTAGCATTCAACGAATGTTTTGACTACGATAATCTTTTCCGGGAACGATTTCATCCATTTGAGAAAGAAATGCACAAAATGGAGAACCATATCGTCAAAAATGAAAATTTCAACCGGGTGATATATTAATATATCAACAATTTAGTAAAAAAAATTCAAGTTCTGAGTGAGTAAGGAGGGTACATATATATATTCCTCCTAATTGAAAATTTTGGAACTAATTCAAATAAGTCAAATCGAATCAGGAAATAGCATACATTGCTGACAGCTGAAATTAAACACGCAAGAGAAGACAGCCCCTTTCAGAACGTTTACCACCAAGGGAGGGATTATTTAATATAAATGTAAGCAACGATAAGATAAAGGAATGGTTTCACAGTAAGTCGAGCAGTTTCGAGACTTATACAATTTAGACTACCGGCCAACAAAGTTAGGAAGCCGCAATGACTTTAGTCCCTTGAATGAGCTTGGAAATTGCTAGACTTATTTGTATGGGTTTATATGGGTTTAAAGACTCTTCAGGGTCCCAACTCTCATCCATTTATTAATTCACCGATGACGCCCTAAGACAGGCACACTTCGCATTTCAATGTAATATTTTTGAACACAAAAATTCAACATAACATCTCAGTTCGCCAATCAGTTCATCTCAAATAGAACGTAAGGTAAAGTTGGCTATTATCCTGATAAACTTAGTCATTCGAAATGTCTGGAATTTATGTAGCCAGATTTATTATAGTTGTAGAGACAATAAAGCGGCTCTGAAAGCAGAGGAACGACAATTTTTTTTGGTAATAATACTAAGTAAATAAGCCTACTGATGAATGGAATTCATCAGTACTTATATATTATTGAAACAAACTTAAGCCCACAATCTAGTATACGGTCACTGAAATGGTCGCAACTTTTAACAACCCTATATCCGAATTTGACCAAGCATGAGAGGAGCTGGCCGAACGGTAAATCACTGTACAACTAATGTATTGATTTATTGTCCAATAATGGATAGCTCCAAAGCCCTTTCGTCCTCAACAAAGTTATGGAATTGCCTAAAATAGTTACGAAAGAAAAGTCTTATCAATTCTAGCAAAAACACAACAGGAAGCACGAAGGATTGGAAGAGGGGAGGGATGGGAGTTAATTTGTGTGGGTTAGAAGAAAAGACGTCGGTAAGATAAGGGAGAAAACATAGGGTTGGGAGGGGAGGAGCAACAAAAAAGAGCGTAGGCTGGGTGACGCAAAACGAAAGAGACAATGTAACCTAATAGAAACTAAATTTGATTAACTACTCCTCCTCCTCTTACTTCCTTCTTCTAATGAAGAGAGCTGTCCAACCCGCGAATCACATGGAAATACATTAGTTGATCATAATTCAACTCAGAGCTAGTTAATAATTAAAAAGAAATAGGCACTTAAATAATAAAAATAATATTAATCATATTTTTATAGTCGAGTTAATATATTTTATAACAGTCAAACCTATTTATACCCTGGATAGAAGGATAGTTACATGGAACCCTCCTGTCGAAAAAAAAGAATTCTGCCACCTCCTTTATCAACTCAAATTGATCAGTGCGGTTGACTATTCCACTCACTAAGTGTGCACCGACGGGTAACAAACTCATGAACTCTGACATCAAGAAAATTAAATTAAAGAACAATTGAGAACAGTTTCTTAAGAGCTTCTAGTCAAAAATACCGATTCTAATAACCAAATTTAAAACAAAGTCCAAAAAACGAAGGAAATTTACTCTTAGCGTTCTAGGCAATCAATACTAGAGATTGCCTAATACTAGATTAAGAGATTAATTCTCTGATTTTGGTTAAGAATATATTGCCAGTGATTTAACTCCAATGGTTGAATTTTTGGGAAAAGAAAAAGATTCAAATTAGCAAATTTCCAAGGAAGAAGAAAGATTCCCTGCTGGTTAATATATATATAAGTAACTTATTTCGACACAGGAAAAACTAATTCCTGTAACATGGCATTGGTACAGAAATCTCTTAACAGTTTATCGCAAATAAATTTGAGAGGAAAAACTCATTTTCGAATAATTAATCTCCAGCAATATGCAAACAAATTAGAATCAATATACGAAATAAAATTCATGTCATTATAGCGAAACGTGTCATAATTGACTTAAAGAACTTCTTCAAATGTATTAACCATAATTTAAGATCTAAACAGAAGAGCCTTTAAAACTAAAAAACACAATCTTATTTACCACCCCCACAACTCTTCAAAGGCCTGGCATTAGCAGACTGAAAAGAAGTACTTATTTAACTAAGCATGCTAAGAGAGGGAAAATGAGTAATGAATTCTACAGGACTGCGTAGATATTTAGAATTCTACTATCTCGATCTCCAAAAGAAATGACGGAAAGAAGGATAAGCATTTCTCAACATTACCATCACAGAAAACATAATGTGACAAGGAGGATCCACTGACAAAATGTGATAATCTCTTCACTAAAAATTCTGTCCAAAAATTTTTTCTTCACCCAGACTAAAATTGAGGGATGGACACTTTCAAAATAAGGATTTTAGAAATGAAATTCTTCCAGCAACTTTATAATTCTGAGGAGACTGAGTTATCTCGAGATGAGATCACACCAAGGAAGTTGCAAAAAATGCTACTAAAACAGGTATGACTCAGACAAAGAAGAGTAGACATAAACTCCCAAAGAATAGCAAAAAAATCGTGATGCTATATTACAACTTCAAAATTAATGTCATGACCTTAAAGAGATTTTTATAAGTATCTATAGATAATGTTAGACTGAAGTAACGAAAATCTTGACCGAAATGAGGCGAAATTCCAAAGAGCACAGTCTTGGAAAAATCTTTTAAACAATAAGTGTCTAAAAATAACCAGTAAGAATTCCCTAATCATAAGGAGAGTAAGGTCATGTATCGCAATTAATAATATAATGAAAATACTTTCAAACTGATCACTGGTTACTAATCAGAGAGCGCGGACTATGGCAAGAAAGCAGTGGTGGCAAGACATGATCAGATAGATGAAGTCAAAAACCCAGAGAGTTGGTAAAAAGTCATCTCTTAATGACAGGAAATGAAGTAAAGCCCTAAACAGAACTAATACAAAAAAACCTAACGCGCAAGATGGTAGGAAACACAAAAACGGTTTTGCTTTTGGTCATCAGAAGGGGCAGATGTACTGAGACCGTATTCCCAACCTTTCAACTTGGTCTTCACATAAATTGGCTCCGAAAACCGCGTACACGAAATATTCTACTGGTCCTTGTATTTTGACATTTCCATATGAGCAGGAATTTAAACATTTTCGCTTTTTCATGAGTAAAAATAACAGTTCAGATATTTAACAAGGCAGATAAAGTATTTAATCTGCAATTGATGCAAAAACCTCTGAATAGGCGAGTTAAGACAAGCATGAACTCTTTTGTAACGATATTACTTATTAAGGACAGTAGTAATATGTGATAACATATACAAAAAATAATAAAATTAATTTATCTATAATTCACAAGAACTACGAAAATCAATAAATTATTAACAAGAACTAACGTTAGAAGGCTTTATTAGCACAATCGATGGAGAAATTCATTTTACTGAGGGTTAGAAGTATAAAAAGGATCATGAGAGAACTAATTTAAGAATTATGAGCATAATTAAATAGCGTTTAAAGCTCCATCGATTGGATCAGATTATCCACGGGGGAGAGTTAAAACAAGGTTATTAAAGAACAGCAATCTGAAATCATGGCGCAACTAAAACGCTAATTTAAGATTTGAAGTAACGTAAAAAATTTCAGAGATCAGTAGCTAACGGGATATTATGAAAAATAATGTTATAAAAAGAAAGTGTTCACAACACTTTACTTGAGTAGAAGGAAGAAATCCTGGAGCCACTCTCATGAGAAACTCCTATCCTATCATTCCTGTTGTTGATCAGAATGAACTAGTGCCGTTGGCTATCCATATCACTGCATGCACACTGATGAACATCGATGCCATGGAAACTGATTAGTAGGCATGCATAATACTTTATAATTATTGCTTTAATTGAAGTAAATACACTAAAAATTAAATATGCTGAAGTCCCTATAATGAATAAATCAAAACTATATACCAGTAATATTCGCTTTGTCCTAAATTAAGCGCTAGAATAAGAGAATGCTCTCAAAAATTTGACTCCACTCGTAAACACTATAAAATTGGTTGAAATACAGCAAAACAGCCAATCAACAAGAAAAATGAAAAGACGGCTTAGACGTTCATCAAGCGCCGAATACTGCATTTCGGTTATATGGTTGAACCTGATTTTGCTAAGGAGAAAAAATTTTGAAATCACTAAAAGTTGACATTAAACTGAGAAATTCGAAGAAAACAAAAAAGGGATGTAGCACATGAATATTCAGTAACGACATAAAGAACTCTATTAATAATAAATATTCGAAAAATTCAAATACTGGAAGAATAATAATAATAATTATTATTCTCAAGCACAAGCAGCTTATAGTGAAACGGTCTTAAATAATTTCTTTTCTCATAAATTCACGGGGAAAGCTTGCCAGCAAATTACTGGTTATAAATGAAACACATAAATGACAAAGATAAAGTAAAGAACTAGCAAAAATAAATTACACTAATCTGACGTGACAAGAGTACACGAAAACTACCCATATTGATTCGCATCTAAATTAAGTCGATAAAAATGTAAACAAACGAAATGCATACCAAATAGTCATTTTAATATAGATATTCAAAATATGATAACAAAAAAGGTAAATTTAAGCTTACACATTCGGAGTCGACTAACGATCCATTAGCCACAACAGGTATTCTTGCGGCAGCCGTCAGTTTAGCTCTATTGGCCAATCGAACCGTCAAGTTCTCTTGTCTCTGTTTAGCTGCGCTGGAGAGATTCGTGAGAGTATTCAATGGGGCTAGAAGTTGTCTTCTAAGAGCTACATGAAGAGGTGGAGACGCCGAAGAATTTGAGTTCGAGTTCACTGAACCAAGTGGGGGAAGCTGAAGAGCGGCAACAAGAGAGCTTGTTCGCATTTGAGATGACTGTTGAGTCTGTACAGGGTTGTTGGAATAACTCACTGCAGGGGTGATACAACCCCCGAAGGATCTTTTAATCGGAGGGGGAGTAAATGAGTCATCTTTGGATAGCCAATTGCCAGTAGTTTTGCGAGAGGTGGGTTGGGAGGAGGTATTAGAAGACTGAAGCTGGCTGAAAATCTGTTCAACTTCATTTGCACTAATTGTCGGGAGTTCGATATTAGGATCAACAAGGGAGAAAACAGAAATTTTCTGATGACGTCGGGAGGAAATAGATGGATGGAGGAAAGAATTACTCCGATGATTTGTGGTGGTGGTGGAAAAGAGAATATCTCCAGGATTAGCCAGCGTGGTTGGAAGATAAGAAGGGTGAAGAGTAGAGAGATATTGGGGGTCTTTAGTGGAATGCATGATATGTTTGACAAGTGAAAACGCTAGAACTGAGAAATAGATCAAGTGTGTTTCAATTTATCAGCAATTTTTCTAATAAAAACATGAATAAAGACTCTCTATATGATCAAAAGGCTATAGTTTAACTATGTAATAAACCAAAGTTTATAAATTATTCGGGAACTAGTAAAATAACCAACAAGTATACAAAGGACAGAGCAAATAAAAGCGTAAAAGAGATTCCAACAAATGCACTTGATAAGAATGTACTTAGAAATTTGCTTTAAAGGGATGTTTGCTTTAAAGTAATGTAAATATGATCTTACATTACGACCTTTTGGAGCCTATCCAAGTACCATCACTAAAGATGCCAGACATTAAACATATGCTCAAGGTCATGTCAATAAAAAGGACGAATGAAACATGAGGTATAGTAATGTTGCTTTTGCTTTTTTCAGCTAATTTGCCGATTTAAATTATCAAATATCAATTTGATATGCATAACACGGAATAATAACTTTAATATGATGGGCTTAAATTAAGAATATTTCTTTAATTTTTTATATCAGTAAAATGAGGTTCAGTCAGATTCTGAAGCAAAGTTCATCACTCAATTTCATCATAATTCAGTAAATCCTTCGGTTTACCTATTCACTATTATAACTAGGTCTACTTATCTAGTTTTAGTTAAGGAAACCATCGATAAGTAATGATTTTGGAGTAGAATTTAAGAAACTTATGCAGCGCCTAAGTCAACGAAGCCTCTATTAATATTTACTACCTTGTCTTTGTTGAGTTGAAATGTTTCAACTATCATATTTATGTTAACGTTACTGCTACGAAGAATTCCTTAAAGAAGAAATATTCAAATTGATTTGTTCTCTTTATGTGGGCTAACTTGACTTTCGAACTTAGTTACCAATATTTTAAGATTAAAAATCCTTGATGAAGCATCAAACATCCTGATTGGTGTAAATAGTAATGAACATCTTAATCAATCAATAAATCAATCATTTCTGTGAGATTTACCAATACTTTATCGGGGAAACAATTCGATAATCACGACTCCAATGGTGGATGGTTTAAGCAAAGCAAATTGCATTTTTTTCGAAAGTATTTTGAAGGATGATTCGCTATGTATTTTCCAAAATTACTCTTTAATCATATTCTTTGTGATAAGACGTTGATATTTTTGCCTATGGTTCAAACCTCTGTCTGTCATGTCTAGACGAGCGTATCGATTCTCCTTTCTTATAACCGTCCCGTTTCATTCAAAAGTACATCTCCACTCATACCGCCGTGCGTGTCCTTGCCCAAGTGACTCATAAATTGCCCTTGTATTCCCACACTTCAACATACTTTTGCCAGTTGTCTGCTTGTACCCTTCCCTCTCATCTCTCTTATGCTCTAGAATCCTCATTGTGATTTATTCAATACACTTGAACCTACGCAAATCTGTATTCTACTTTTCTTTGAAATTCTGTTAACTCCCAAATTTTGTTACCCCAACAATATTTATACGCCATATTACTGGATTTGTATTCGATCTCATAGCAATTTTTATTGAATGGTATTAGGAGATATATTTGAGAAATATCATTAACACTTTTTGTTGGCATAATGTTTATGCAATTCCTATTAACAAGACTGAAGAACTGATATTTTGAATTTATATGAATATTATATAACGACACCTCTCTGAATGTTTTAAGATTACCTTTCCAAGTATTACTTAATATTTTTATAGTTTGTAAAAATTCAGTAGTTCTTGAATATGTGTTTGATTACAATGATATTAATACGAAAAGCATTGAATAGCGATAACTATTTTTTCATATCAAACTTCTGGCTCCATCAAATTTTCTTATTTTTGTTCCCGTAAAGACCTAAGATCCCCAGAACTGACATAGATCTTATTCAGATATGTTATATTTTACAAATAACTAGTCGATGAATGCTTAAAGACATATTTTATCCATCCACATTTCATGGCTTAAATAAATTTTGTATACGGACATTAAACATGGGTATAACAAGTTCGAAGTGGATGGACTGATTCCGGAATCCTTTGTCTGAGAATCTGGATGTGACTTGATGGAAAGTAAACATTCCGGACTTTCATTTGAAAAAAAAATTATTATTCCATACTTATTTTATTTATTATAAATAGATAACAACAAACAGGAGAAATATCTAAAAGAGGCAAGGGGGCTAGTCATATTTCCCTTGAATAACCAGCAGTGATATTAATTGAAAGATATTGCAGATTTCTTTAAATAATGGACACAAATCTTTTTGCACATTAAACTCTCATCTAAATTAGTCTTAAATGAAGTTTTAATAAATGGGAATTTTGATGTAGTATGAACCTGGGTAACTTAAGGGGAACAATATGAACTCTTTTATCTCTAGAAAATGTAAGAGATGGTGGAGCCTCCCAAGTTTATTGGTAAAATATTGTTGTATATATGTTTGTTTTTTCGCGCAACTTCATTCATGTCTCTCCGCCGATTTCTCAGTGTGATGAGTGGCAACTATGAAGATTTATGTGTATACACTTAGATCACCTGCTGTCTTCGATGTTGTATCGTATCGGATTGTCAGGTGCTTGTTAATATCTGTTTTGTCAGCAAATTGGTGTTATCACTTTAGTATGGACTCCTAAGTCTAAAAATGAAATTATTTTCTACTTAACCAGTTTTAAGTCGAAAAAATTTTTTTTTTCAAATTAGTATATTTTACTAAGTACTTTCCTATGTTTGAATTTAGAAATAAATGGGTTTTTACTAAAATTTAGCTTAATTCACCTTACTTTTTAAAAAAATTTAAGCCTTGAATCTTTTTGACGTTTCGAGTTGGCTCTTAGGCACCAAACTCTTGTTAAAAAAGGTATTAAAATTTTAATCATTAAATGCTCTATAACTCTTTTTATTAACAGAGGATTTATTACAGTTCCTTTGAAAAATTAAGGACTTTAGATGTCTGCAAATATTAAAAGTTTTATTTCTTCTAATACTGTAATGATTTCTGCCAAAATACCTAGTACTCCTGCGATTTGAGAAATATTTTCTTTTTACCTTTGAAAACTGTGTAAAAAGGGATTTGTTTTTCCACTGAACGACTTAATTTGCCGCTAATATACATACTACATACATACATCTACAAATGAACTATCTAAGAAACACATTTTTAACATTAACGACAGAACTTTAATATGTCTTTAGAAATAAAAATGAAGTGAAAAGCTTGGAGAATTCCCACGTAATCTGAATCAAAAAGAATATAATAATAATATATTATACAGATTAAAACGTATAACTGAGTTTATTTTATTTTATTTGGTGTAATAAACTTGTTGATCATTATTGTTACTCAAATTGACTTGAACAGGAACCAAAAAGAAGGATGTTGAAGAGATCTACTCACTCTTTTTAATCAAATTTTTTTAACAAAAAGTTAAGGGAGTATTAGATATAAAATTATAATAATTGACGTAGACACTAAATATGAAATGAATGCTTAGAAGATGTGAATATTTTAATATTAGGTCTTAATAAACCATGACATTATCATTAACATTTTTTTTACTCATAACTGCTTCATCACTGCTTCACATGTTGACTCAGTTTGTGCTGTCCTGTTTGAAAAGTGAAGATTGTACTGGCTGCTCGTCTGACTAACATAGAACGCAAAACATTCAAATACATTCAATTTAGGAAAGGCTGTTGATTCCTGTTAGCCTTTAGGAAAATCGACAATACAGGGAGGCATACTTCTAAGCCTAATTTGGTCAGAGTCCGGAAATAGCTTTACTCACAGGATTAGTGATTACTTATTTTCGTTCTTCCTTCAATTAGATTCCTTCATTTTCTCTCTTTTTAAATTTATGCATAGGTTCTTTTAATAGATAAACGGGCGGATTTTTGGATTTCACATGTTTTTCCACCATCTTGCTATCACAACCATTTTGTTTTAATTAAGGAAGCTACAGTAATGATATTCTACAAGCTAATGTGTCATTTGCACTATTGCACATCAACTGCAGTTGAAAGGTCGGCGCTAAATGCAAATAATCTGTGATGACCCTCATTTTTTCAATTCTTTGTAAATATATGTGGGATGAGATGGATTTTAAATTGCTAATATGGTCAAATAAAAAAAGTAGACAACCTAATGATTTTGAAGTTCAGATAAATCATTGGTCTCCTCGGTCTCTGATTCTCACCTCAATTAAACTCCTTAAAATCTGAAATAGCTTTCTATTTCTATGTGTTTAGGTATTTGTCCAAGATTCAAATTATTGACGAACTTGCTCTGCCTTTAGTATTTGTACTAACTACTCGATTAGTGTTAAACTCTGTTAACTAAAAATGACATCATACATCACGGCTGAAAAGAAGTAATCGGTTGTGCAACCATTCTTTTGATTATTTGCTATCAGATATAAGCTGGTCTGTGCAATACGAAATTGAGAGGAATAGATATATCTGAAAGTGCTTCTGCGAATTTCATCTTCTGAGTGGAGCAGTCAATGCCAGAGCTGGAAAAGAAATCAAACCAGATAATATGAACACCAAATGCAGGAAATGGCACGAAGTTTCGCAGGCGCCTGTCTTCAGATTACTGATATTTGAAATCTGTGCATCCTTTTGTCCAATTCATTTCATTGATACCATGTTTAAATAAATAAACATTTCATTATAATTAAATAATTTTCTCAATGTATGACTACTTCTTAATCTTACTATGTATTAATTATATGATAGTAATTATAGATAAACCAAACAGATTAATTAAATATATGCACCGTCTGCACTTTTAAGCCAGTTGTTCATCAACCAGTTATGATACATGTCATTTATCTAATTATGTTATAACTTAGTATTCTGTCCTATTGGCTCAATCAAAGCAGAAAAGTTATTACTCCCCGACTATCGAGGTTATCGAGATGTCTTAAAGAAAATGTCTACCTTCTATCCATTTAACTGCTTTTAATGATTTCAAACTGAATTTACCTCCTTAACCTTCTCAACCTAATGACATAAGGGTAAAGTATGAATAAATCGATAGGTACCGCTTTTCAAACTCATAAAAACATAAAAGTAGCTTTGCTGCTTTGGTTCACCATTTTATTAGAATTAAGTCAAGTCACTTTCTCTAATTTTAAATTTGTCCGCGCTGAATTAAAGTCTAACAAAATCCACATGTAAGTTTTGTAAAATGTGATGTTAAATTTTGCCAGCGTGGGACTAAATTAGGGCGCAGTCTTCGCCAATCAAGTGATTTTAAAGATGAGACATAAAATCACATTTATCACAAAACACATGATTATATTATATGATTATACTATATATATTCGCGCGCAGAGCAATTTTGGAAGAGGAGAAAAAAGAAGGGGGACTAGATTGTAAATTTTGATTGAAATGGAGGACGTGCCTTTCGACTATGGTGCGTGTGACGTATCATAACCAGTATTATGCAAAATAGAGAAGTCAAAAAGAGTTTAACAAAAGATGATGAAGAATTAATTATCTAGTGAAATTCATCATTTTAATCTTTTTTGATTTTTCTTAAAATAGCATATATACATAAATTTCGCTCTAAGTTTAACTATTATATTTCATTTAGCTTATTAATTTTAATCAACGACTTCAGTTCGTTCGCCGGATTTTTTCTTCGTCCTTTAGGCTGTTCATCGATATTTTCACATCATCTAGCACCTGTGTTTTCGAGATTTACTCTGCTACTTAGATCTCTCTTATTTTTTGGTTGCAAGACTGTTATTCTTCCCCCTGTTTTCTTTTAGAAATAAATATTCACCGAGTATATTTATGTCCCACCTATCTTGAAATAGTTGAGAAGCCTGGAAAATCATTTATAAAATTAATAATCATTAAAGTGATATTACACAATAACATTAATCAATATTAACTTTAAAAAAAGGCAACTAAAATTTTCTAGTCTTATTTATCGAAACCTGGGGAAAATACACATGTATATACGTGCAATTGTGCAGTCTAGCATTTGTATCTATTCATATTAATGTGGATGAGCGCAGATGATGAAAGATTTTATAAAGTGAACTTTGTATAATTATACAATATCGTTAATATATCAAGAAGTTGTAAAGAAAAGACCGAAATGTTGTAAACCATTTTAGAAAATGTGCATCTTGAAAATACTTCTAAAATTTTTGAAAGAAAAGAAAGTAATACAAGCAGAATAAGCTAGTCCGAAAGTAAAAGTGATAAAATTACATGATTCTGGAAGTTTCTGATAGATATCTATTTGTCTTATCTTCTCCTCAATCGATAACTCTTCACTTAACAAAATGGATTAACCGTTGAATTCGTGTTCACATAGAGTCAAAACTGATGAGCTCTGGTATGATAAAATCACGTTATCCCATTTCATTCTGCTACTGTCCTGGCTATTGATAGAAATATGCTTTTAAATATGCTGGACATCAAGCTTTGGGCGCCGAGAAAGTGAACTCTCTCAGAGGACGAATCAAAAGAATATAAGAAAATGAATCAAATATAGGGCAAACGACCGGAATCCAGAATCTGTGTGAAATGACTGGATTCTTTTCTACTTGAACAATTCCCTCATTCTGGGCAGTTAAAGTTTTTTAGTGTTCAGATGCTTTTTCCCCTAAAAAAGATTTGTATTTTTTAATTTTACCGAGGGTAACAAATAAATAAATTAGAGGCTTAGAAAGAGATTTATTGCCTAGAACTTAATGGAGCAATGCCAGAACCTGCCTTAAACACGCCACTGTCAGATATAATCAACAGCAAGAACAGTTTCAAGTTTGACGGAGTAGTACAATGAATTTAATTTTGCCATCTCTTCATAGATAATTGCTATGCATATACGTTGTCCGTTGGCAAGATTTAAATAGATCAAAGTCCATAGTAATGATATTGTTGACAATTAAATTGTAGTAGATTTACAGTCGTCTCTGCCACATCCACAAAAGTGATATAGATGGTTGTCAATTGTTGGTAGTTTACAAGAAAACAGGATATTATTGTGGAGGTTTCGTATTCAAAGGGCAAATGGAATATAACAATTAAAAGCCGATTTTCTCACTAGACTAGATTATTTGAAATAAAGGAATTGTTTAAGCGTAATCTTTAAATCCAGTGATAATAACACTGAAAGTTTAACATTCAATTTACTAATTAATTTGTTTAATTTGCTGTTTAATTCTTTCTTGAATTGAATATTCACCAGGTTCAGGAAATATAAGATATGTCTGTATATACTTAATTAGTGTAAGCATTTACTTATATATTAACTGTATTAATGCAAAGACTGAAAATCATCTAAGCATAGAGAACCACAAAATAATAATAGGAGGTTTCGGGGTCGAAAGGCAGTATATAATGAAGTCACCAATCAAGAATTTAACTTTATTTGAATTTTGGAAGTGTTAGGTTGTCGAATTTCATATAAGGGATGTTATTAATTATGAAAATTCCATATATTCCAAAACTCGGTTATCATGATTTGACTCCTGAGCATTTGGGTGACCAGTTGATCTAATTAAATTATTGGTCAGACCTCTTTGATTCATTTGTATATTTTTACGGCATCGAGCAGGCAGATAGGACTAACAAAGATTTTTCCATCTGTTTTATTAATTTGTTTAAATGAAAGCGTTATTTCTGAAATTCGTATTATGCTTAATCGATTCCGTTTTCCATTGGACAGTTTTAAAATGGGATGATTGAATTAATATCAGTTATCTATCTGAAGATTTAAAGCATTAAAATATTAACAAATTATTTAAAATATATTTTTTCAAATTGCTTTTTTGAACTAAAGTTTATTTTCATTCTGATTGAAGGGTGAATTAAGGTCTCAAAAATTTTGTTTTATACGACCTTAAGGCTTTATTTTAGAAGATTTTCACGTCTGACAATTCCAAAAAGTAATTTTTTGCTGTAAAATTTGTCAACTGCCATCACATTGATATCGATTTAGTAGATTTTCAAAGCGTTATTAATGAAAATGATACGCTTATTTAGTAACCGGCTCCCAATTGCATTACGCCACATTTTGCATAAACTAGGCTCTGTTGGAAAAAGCGCCTTCAACCTCTTCGCATTTTTTGTATAAGATGTACTAATCTTGGAGTTTTTAGATAAAATACATACTTTTAGTCCTGTAATAAATCAATTACCAGTGGAGTTGAGAGCAAATTAAAACAATTACAAGAAAAGAACAATTTGTTGAAGCAGTTAAATTAAGTACTTATTTACTAACTTTAAAACAAACCAAGACAACCTCTAAATTCCCGAAATTAGGCCATCCAGTGATGATTTCAACTAATGTATAAATCTAAATTTGTTTTTAATATTTTTTTACGTAAATGCAATATTTTGAATGATTCAATAAATACTTAGGATAGAATAACATATAGTAGACTCCTTTCTTATCTTACATGATCTTAAGCTATCTGCATAACCTTAACAAAATAGAGCATAGTTCAGTCATTTTGAACTCTCTAATTTTGGAACATGAATCAGCCAACTGCCCATTAAATGGATATTCTGAGATTCAAATTCGAAAATAAAGTGAAGTTACTTTTCGACAGCCTTTTTGCGATCCCCCTGTCCCCGACCCTTTATTCCTTTGTGAACTGTATCGATTTCAGTGCCTTTCCCGGAATAAAAATTTGTCGAAATTTCCTGCATGCCTTAAGCTACGATGAAGGAATAAAATGAGCACAAAAATAGAGCTTATAATCGAACTGTGCAGAGACAGTACAAATATGATTATGTATAGTTCAGTTATTCTGCAATGATTGGAGTATGGATTAGAAATAAGTACAAATGGAAATGATCAAAACGTTAGTTGTGTATGACAGTAATAAATTCATACACGTAAATGAAAATGGATGGTCTATTTATAATTGCTATTATAACTCATAGCATTACAAACAATTTGCAAAGTTCAATTGGGGGAAGCAACTGAAATCAGTTCAAAGAAAGCCCAATAAATGATACAATGGGGAGGAGGTCAAATGATGTTGAGAGCAACCTCAAGGAATCAAAGATTCTTACTTCGCTTGACTTTTGGACTTCGGTTGTACAGTATTTATTAGATGAGCTGTTCACATTCCAAAAATCGAATTTCACTATTCATCCACGGGATTGCAGCAAATGTTTATCAACGATGTTCGGTGCTTACTGACCGGTGTTATTTAGCGAAGAAAGGTCAATCTTGTCGCCTCATTCCATTATTTATTCGAATGGCTAAGGAAATAAAATTTTTTACATGCAGTTCATCAGCCGAGAGGAAATAAAGGTAAAAATTTCAAGTTAGCACAGCTCTATGAGCTATGTTCACTCAAGGCAATATATTATAACATATAGCTTAACAATCTATGATGAATTGATATAAATGTAGAACGTTAATAATTGAAAAAGTGATTTCAAAAAATGCATTGCCAATAATTTCTTGAGGAGACATTCTAAAATAAACTGAATATTCACTGTCTTTAATAAATACCCCCAAGGATTGAATGAAAATCACGAGAAATAGGATTAAATGGGCCTTTACAAAAACAAAAGATGGAATGCTGACTATTATTTTAAGTAAACTATGCGCTCTCATAAGCTTGGAGTTGAAATCCAAATACAACAATTAGATTACTTCAAATTTTGTAGGAATTTTACTTTGACTCATCCTCTTACGATAAATTCCCTTGTTTATTTAAGATTATCACGTTCAGGCACTACCACACAAAAATAACGAAAAAATGGGGAGGGAAATCAATGACAGCTGAAAAGTATGACGAGTTCACCTATTAAGTATAAGAGAGAGTCAGTCGACACACTTACAAATTCATATCATCTGATTTTGAAAAAAAATCACATGAATAATATAAAACACTTATTAAATCATAACATGATTTTTTAAATACCCTGCCTGCCCCAATTTAAGAATCCTCCAGCAGTAACATTTAATGAATTTATTTTTGTTTTCACCTCAACGTATACAACGCATCAAATTTTCCGAGATTTTATAAGAAAAGATACAATTATTTCCAGGCCAAATGAATACTCGTGCCTTGATACTTCTCTACTTGAATAATTTGAATTCAGCTATTCTCGTGCTGATCAATATTAACCGATGTTGCTGAACCCGTAACCTCTGGTTTGACAGATATACATTCTAACTGATCGCCATTGGAGGGCTTTAGGAAAATTACTTTATTTTGCAACGATGGTCAAGGAATTTAAGATATAGCAAAATAGTTAACTCTTAAGGTCTTAGGGCTATGAATGAACGCTTAAAGACGATGGCAATGGTAAACATTTCAGATTTTTTTCACTTTATATAAGGAATGTTAATTTAAACAAGGAAGAAATGGAAAATGTTTAGCTGCCGATCAGTTAAATTATTGGATATAATACTGATAACCATATTTATCTCCAAAATTTTCCACGTAAGGTTGAGGTCAAAAAATTGCTTGTTAGATAAGTCTTTATAATACAAAAGTTAATTTTAATTCAGAAATTCTAATCCAAATTCTTGTCATAGATTTGAAACACATTATAGAGTTTGGTATTTATAGTGAATCAGTATAAAATTTTGATCCTAAATTAATGAGTAATATCATATTAAAAGTTGATTCATATAAGGTACATGATTTGACCTTAAAATATATACTAGATACTAGATTGATTATTTTCTAATCACGTATCCTTATTATTCAAATGCTCATGAAAATAGGGTGAATTAATTAACTACCCAAACAAAAGTAAACTGTGAAAATGATTCTTGAGAATTCCGTAACATTCATAACATTTTTGTAGACGACCTCGTATTTCAAATGCAATTTTAATCGGACTCACTTATTCTAAGTCGCTCTCAACACCTTACTTCAAAATTTCGTTCTTATCCTCACTTAGATATGTATTTCTGATTGGTGGATACACCAATTATTTCAACCAATCGGATTGCAGCGAGAGAGCAGCTTCCCATTCCCCGCGTAGTTTTGTCCCATCCGCTGCATCTTCGAGGCACTGCAATGAAGTGTGTGTGTGGAGTGAAAGAGGATAGGGCGAGAAAGAAGGGGGAAGGGAATCCCGGAGTGAGGCGAAAAGTGAGAAAACGCGATGAGAGGGGGCAGTGAAGCAAGCATGCTAAAACACGTGCTCATCCAATGAAGATACGGAGGCAGAAATGTGTCGAGACCACCGCCTCCATCCATTTATATATAAATACCCCTGTGCCTAACTAATCGTGAATATTTGACATTACACAACTCTTCTTCAATGTCGTAAGTCATCTTTTTTTCAATTAACCTAAATTCAAATGTATTTACTAAAATGTTTTTATCACCACCTATCGAAGACAAACTTATAAACTGGAAATTTTAGTATCCTGGAAATTTAACCATTATAGTAGTGGTAAGCAATAAATAAAAAAATCACCTTAGAATACTAAAAACTTAATTTATTAATATATGCAACATACAACAGAACATTTAAAAATAATTAAATGTTTATTTATGCAAAGACATTTTAAGTTATAAAATTATTAAATGAGCCAGTAGGTAATAGGTAATTTTTGTCAAATCAGGGAATGTAGTTAATGCAATTTCTTCAGCGCTTTTTTGTATTTGAAAAAGTATCCGCCTGAAGAAATTCACGAGAAAATTCTCGTCTCATCCTACACATTAATTCTAGTGAAGTTTTTGTGCAGTAGTAGTGATAATGATGCTCCGATTGGGAGTGACGTAAAGGTAATATTATTGAGACCCTCTGTGAATTAAGTGTGGGTAATACCTGGAGATTATTTTTTTCTCGACCTTTAAACCTGTGCCTTACTTCAAATAGGGTAGATCGACAGGAGCATCAAACTTCCTTGATTGATTTCCTGTTTTTAAATCAACTCTGGACTGTCAGTTGTCCTTTCGAAGTACTTCTGAAATATCTCTTGTTTATGATGTGAGGGGGAGTAAGAATCAATAGAAAATCATGACGCTAGAGCAAACACCAGCAAAAGTTCTATGCACCTGTTCTCTCCCATACGATATTGCCTTATGTTAAGGCGCTTCTCTTACAACGAGCGCGTGTGAAAATAACTCCGAACAAACAAACCAACTAACCCATCCCCCGGCAGCGATAAGATAACGACTCGTGAGAGGCAGAGAAGTATTTGTTCACTCAAATAAAGGACATTTTTTTGGAAAGGAGAAGACAGACATTTTTATTATCTACCTCAAACCCATTAGGAAATGACTTGTTTCAGATAATTTCGGCTAGCGAAGTTCTTCTCCCTAATATAGTATAGGTAGTGTTCACATTTGGATATTGACACACAAGTTAGTAGTGGTTGAATCGTCCTCTACAGGCAGTACTGCAAGATGCATTCATTGATAAGCTTTGGGCTACAGGAAATAAACCATCCCTCTCGTTCTATGTGGAAGAGAATGTACTATTTCGACAGGAGACCATTTCCGTCGTGTGTGGGAGAATATCGCTTGACTAGTGCTCCCCTTATCTTGATAGCATGCTGGGGACATTTCCGCAGGGAAAACCATGGAGCGAAATAAATTATAACATAATGAAATAGCAATATTTATTTCAATATTTATTCCTGTTTATTTCTTCTATTATTCTGATGTGGATGCTCCTAGAATATAGAAAAAAATTATACACAGAAGCGTGTTACAAGCATTGCTAAGTTATCAATTATGAATATCGATGAAAACTATTGCAGCCCATTTTGGTTTTTTACGGAAAATTATAAATCGGTTTTCATATTTTAAAATGACTTAAATAAATTTTAAATGTCTGCGTAAATGATTTTAGATTATTAAATATTTTCACGATCTGATTTAAATATGACGCAGAAATAATCTAATCTTAGAGGTTGAAACATTTTCCAGAACAAGAGTTAAAATAGAGAAAGAATTTTGAAAACCTGAATACAATCAGAACAGTTGTAAAATAATCCCATTTTCTCTCTTTTATAAAAAATGAAATACTTCCTGACACCTATAGATGCTATTTTTCTCTCTGGTTAAAATAATCTCACCCAAATAATCTTAGGCGAGAAAAGT
This sequence comes from Hymenolepis diminuta, assembly GCA_900708905.1. Taxonomy (NCBI): domain Eukaryota; kingdom Metazoa; phylum Platyhelminthes; class Cestoda; order Cyclophyllidea; family Hymenolepididae; genus Hymenolepis; species Hymenolepis diminuta. The sequence continues at coordinate 1,784,377 of CAADRB010000010.1, forward strand.
TTGTAAAAAGCTATAAAAGACAATCACACTTGAGTTTAGGTGGCGGCAACCCATTCACCTTATTGTCACACCTTGCGGTTTCCATAGTTGTCTTCGTCCGGAGTCATTTCTCTTCGGGAGGAAGAAATGGTATGACAGAGAGATAGGAATAATTTTGTAAATCGGAAACAAGAGAGAAACAGTTTTTGCTTATGTGTGGTCTAGCTCACAGTGCACTACTAGTAGTTTCATACAATTGAGATGGTCTACTTTCTCCATGGTTGGTGTCGGTTGCCGCCGGGTCTTATCAGTTACGAACCATCTTTAGCTAGCGCTTCCGACAGCTAGTTGAGGTTGTAGAAGCAGCAAAACAATTGAGATTTCCGGTGCGCTGACCCCCACAGAGTAGTAGGTACCACCCATATTCTGGTCTCTCTCCACTGAATGGAGGATTAGATAGGGGTGGGAAGAGAGGCAAAGTGAAGTCTCATTAATCCTCTTCCCCCGAAAGTAAGCACTTGTCGCTGAGTATGTTTTTCTAGGAGAGGACACACACTTTGAGTAACTTTAACAATAGGAGAGCACAAGAAAGTATTTACTTGACATACAAAATATGGAGAAGAATCCGACTTGTGAGGATGGAGTTTCACAATTTTTGAGGACAATTGCAGATCTTTTCATAATCATGTAAATTTTGATACAATAAAACAATACGTTGAATATTAAATAAGTCAGCTATAAAAGGGCTTTCAATTACCTATTTAGCTACAAAATATATAAAGAACTAATATTCTGTCTATCTGCCTTAAGAATTCTATGAGAATTCATATTTACATTTACAGAAGATAAATTTTTCAAGATTCCTTAGTTAATAAATTTGTCATAATTATTACCTTCTATCATTACATATTTTAAATTATTGTCATGTACTAATAAAGAATATTGATCCAGAGGGTAAACAAATAATAACTCTTTAAATAACAATCTTCAAATTTGATTATTGAGGCTTTCAAGTAATGTACAAACCTCTAATTAGGTGGAAAAAGTGAGATTGAGTAAAACCACCAGGAATCATCATCTAATGCAAGACGCTCCGATCAAATCCCTAGATGGCTCGAATAGTGAAGAACTGTTTAGTGATGATAGACTTTAAACTGCTAAACGGGAAATTCAAAAAATGAGGTCAAATAGTTGGAGTGCTTATCTACTCAGTTACAGCGGAATTATTTTCAGCATATTTTAACGAGAAAAAGATATTTGCATTCCATGTAGCTCAAACTCTTGATCTAAAACCGTTACGAATATTAAAATCTTAAAAATCCGTCATTTCATTAAATTTAACCATCTCCTAAATTAGATAACGGGTCTGGAATCCAGTAAATTTTATAGCATAAACTGGGCTGTCAAAATATCTTATATAGTGCTGTGGCAGGTAGAATAATTTTATGTAAGCTCTGTGAAATATAAATATAAGTCCCATCGCAACATAAATCTTCGGCTTTCGCAGCTAGTAGCGATGTAAATTTTATATGAACAGGAAGACGCGCCTACAAATTAAGGGCTGATATAACACCACAGCTCCCCACCAATCCACCCCTCATCTGTGTATCCCAATGCGGCAATGCCTTTGATGGCTACTGACCATGTGCGGTTTTATTGTTTGTATAGGAGCACGGACACCATGATTAACGGTCGGAGTGATTCGGAAGACGCGATAGGAGGCAGTGACAACTCTACCACCTCATCGCAACAGCCACCACCTCCACCACCACCATTTCCTTTGGATCTCTCTAAGCCTGAGAGTAGAGGGAGTAGGCCGCATACTACTAATAACATCATTAGCGACGGCAGCGATAGTGAGTGTGGCGGAGCTAGACCGACGGAAATGACACTGCTGTCACCAGTGCAAAACCACTTCCGGTGGGATGGCACTCCACTCTTCCGAGGCATTCCTACACCTGCTGAATTAGGAAAAATCATAGCCCATAGATCACTTAGTCTACCTGAACTAACTCGTCTTGCAAAGGCTCTTTTTCCAATGCCCATGCAGGAATCTCCCCTGACTTCTTCTCCTTCCTTAGCTCCTACTCCTAAACGTTGCCACTCAACTTTAAAATCTCTTCGACGAGTTTGTGTGAAGAAACAAGATCACTCACGATGTGAATCTCTATCCATATCCGCCAAGAGAAATGGGGAACGATTCCACTGCCAATACTGTGGGAAGATGTTCCCTCGATCAGCAAATTTAACTAGACATATTCGAACCCATACGGGAGAACAACCCTACAAGTGCGCTTTCTGTCCACGATGCTTTAGCATCTCCTCTAATCTCCAGCGTCATATCCGAAACATTCATCAGAAAGAGCGGCCATTCCATTGTACCTTCTGTATGAAAAAATTCGGCCAACGGGCGAATCTCGAAAGGCACGTTCGAAATCACTATTTACTCGAATCCACATCACGACATTTCTCCATACTGTAAATTATTATCTTCATTTCCTGTAGTTATTCTGTGAATATATGTGTGTTTATTTCTGTGTTTGTATATATGCATTTGCTTTTTCCCTTACCTTCATAATAAAGCACATCAGGTTGGGAGACTTTCATTAAATCCTACTCTCTCTTTCTCCCTTCAGGCACGCAATGGTTTTTTCTAAGTGGGTCATATTTATTTAACCATTTGCGGTGAGGGGATATCTAGCAATCTCTACCCCTTCCTCTTTATACCTCATTAAGTGTCCGAACTGGTCGTGCTAGCCAAAGGTAGGGGAAGGGGATTAAAAAATGCAATATCGCTTGGATGTCAGACATTTAATTCAAAATTGGGGGATGTGGATTGCGTGTCCAAATCAACATGCATTAAAAGGTGCGGTTTAGTATAATTCTGAGGTTAAGGGGAGGGGTAAAAAGACTGAGCGCTAATGGTATTGCCAGCCTATGGGAGAAGGGAATGTGGCCGTCATCTCCCTTTACTCCTCTTACTCGAATGCTCTCACCCCTTTCCCGCAATCCAGCGTCCTCTGCAAATGCAAAAAAGCATTAATTCAAAGCTGATGTGACTGTAGTAAAGATGGCGTAAGAAAATACACTTAGCAGCCTAGGCAAATACAGGAATTAAAATGTCGTCTTCTTTAGAGTTTGCCTATGCATTTGGATAAAAGAAATGTATTCAAATAAAGTTATTTGATTTTCGGAATGAATGAATGGCGATCTCAGTTTTAATCAGTGCAAAACTTTAATGACTATTTAATTCAGTTTTTTGAATGAAGTTTAATAATACAAACCTCGACCAGACAATTTCATACTGAAAGTGTTAGTCACTAAAGTTTGTCTTCATTTTCACTGATATCGCTTGGTTAATATTTTGGCTATTATGAGAACAACTTGTTGAAATGAAATCAGCGGTCGTCAAAATTAATCAAGCCTTCGATAAGCTCAAGATACAGCTGTGAAATTTATAATCCTGAATATTAAAAGTGTGTAATCTGAATAAAAAATATGATGAAGTAGCTCTTTATTCTTAACTTCTGCTGGATTCACTATTTCACTCATTATTGAGCTATTCCTTATTCTCTTTGTTCAGATTTTTTCCCACGATTAAAATTATAAAATATTTGTTTCGCCGTGGTAATAATAATAAAAAATGATAAAGGAGAAATGGAAAACAGTTAAGATGATTGTTTGAGAGTTTTTATACATATGATTAAAAATATGAATTTCAGATAAAATATCAGATCTGCACAGATGTCCTGAAATTTTAAATTTCCAAGTTCTAGCAGAGTTTCTGTAAATTAGGTATAGGTTGGTTTTGCATTTGACCAGTTTGGATATATATATGTTTATTTTATCTGCTTTCTTTCACCAAAGCAATTCTCCGAATTCTGCCAACTTTAGAAAATCAGTCATTTTTTCTCAAATGCTCTTAGTGGATAGCCTCTCTTTTGTCATATGTCTAGATAATTGGTTAAAGTGTTTTATTATTACTTACAAACAAAGGAGAGTTTCTGTGAATGCAGTGAAGCTGACATTTCTAATATGATTTAATACAGAAAATCTACCAGCAAAAGCAGCTCAAAGCTGTAGTTTCTACGATTTGTCTAGGGATGAGTAATTCATATCCTGCGGGCGGTCTCAAAATCGCCTGTCATTCATATCACTTTGAAGTTACACTGCCCGTGACAATTAATATGGACAGAATTCGAAAAGATCAACCGATGGGTGAATTAAAAAGGAGTCTTGATTGTAATTGCTTATTGAATGACATTTAAGGCTTAATCAAACTAGTTGTATTAACACTAAAATAAGTATCCATTATTAATAATCCAGAATATACAAATGATATCTGACCATAACTCTCAGTAAATTAAAAAAAATCTTTTCAAAATTAAAAGGATGCTGTACTGATTTGCATAAAATCTCTCAGAAAAGCCAAGATGCATCGCTTACAAGGGATTCAATTATTTAAGGTCATAATTTTCCTCTTCCACTTCATTTACAAATACACATCAGCAAAAGCACAAATCAGAACTATTTGAATACTATATGAAGATAGTCTACATTTTTATTCTATATTATTAAAAGTAGGTGTATATTTTTAAAATTCTTCTAAAATACCTTACTACTTTAATTAAATATGTATTTTTTATATGATTAAAATAACATAATTTAAAAGTTAAAAAAATTAATAATAAGAAAATAGTTGCTCCGTTACCTAAGTAGAAACCCAAAAGGATAATTTATTTCATCCTGTTAATATTTAACAGGTCTTGATTATGAAAACTGATTTCATTTCAGGAAGTGAATTACATAAAAATATTAAAGTGTTCATGATGGCTCATAAATGTCATACAAAATTAATATTGGTGAACGAAGCTGAGTGAAAAAGCCTTGAAACTGCATAAAATTAACGACTCTTTGTAATGTTCTTCCGATTAACTATAAGTGAATCTAATTATTGCATAGTCACTGCACAACTTTAATGGTCAACTTCGTATATTTTAAAATACCGGCCAATAATGAACAAAATCGATATCAAGTCAATTATCAATTGGTTTATTTCTCATAAACTCTCTTGATGTACCCCTCGTTGTTAATCTCTTAATCAACCCCTAAATCACCTTAGGATTCTGTGGACACAACCTGACATTCGGGAATCCACAAGTCAGATTTTAAATATTGGGCTCTAGAACTAAGACAATTACACAACGACAACAACATCAAAATCACAAGGATTGAAGAATTCAGAACACAGATTATGTTAAGTTCCTTTGATGCCTTGACATTTAATCTATGCTTCTATCTCACCTCTTATTTGAATCATTCAACTTTACTTCTCTGCTCAGGTGTGTACCTATGGTAAAACATTGGAAAATTTTGATGAGAAATTCTTAATAAAGATTTAGACTGTTTTTAAACAAATATAAAAATGTTTTAATTATTTGATACGACAGTAATTTGGTAGAGTAGGAAGTTGTGACCATTTAACACTTCCCACCAACAAAAAATATTTCAAAGGTTTCATTTTTATCATAAATCAGGCGGACTAGTTTGAAATTGACGAGACTCTAAGCACATTGCCCCTTAAAATTTAATCTGAATTTAAAACACATCGTTCTAGTCTTATGATAAGTCAATTTGAATAACTATTGATTGAAACACATGAATTGGTATAATCCGAATATTTCTTCAGCTGAAGATGGAACACACGTGAAAAAAGGAAAATAGATAACAGGTATCTTGTTGAACTAAGAGATATAGACATAGACAGGGATACAGGTATTGATATTGAAGAAAGACTTTCTTTGCATTTCCAGATTACTCTTTGTTAGCATTCTTTATGAAAATACGTTGATTTTCGCCTTTTTGTCCCTGTACCTCAAACCCCTATCTATAATGTCTGACGAGTTTATCAATTCTTCTATTTTCTGTAGCGGTCCCATCCCATTTAAAAGTACACCTGGACTCGTATCCACACACGCGTCCTTGCCCAAGTAACTCAAATACACCGTCTTTGTATTTTCCCTCAAATACACATCCGCAGGCACATTTGTCATTTATCTGCTCGCTCTTCTCCCCTTCAGCTCTCCTTTACTCTCCGAATTCTCATCGTTATTCATTCAATACACTTTGACCTACGCAACTCTTTGTGTTCTACTTTTTGGACCTGTAGTTTGGAATCTCCTACATTTTGTTGCACCAACAATACACATTACCTTTCCTGTCTAGAGAATTTCCGCCTTGAAAAGTTGCAAATTATTGATAATTTTCATTCTTAAACTCATCTCTAATGCGTTAAATATTATTCTTTGTGAGAAATTTAAAAATTTCTTTCAGTATGTGACTTTTAATGAGTAATTAATTGATAATTTGGGAAGATATCGACTTTTATATATTGCATCACCAGCACGAATGAATCGCGTTATACATCATCTAAGTTTATATAAAAATTGACATGAATATACCAACTTTGATAAAGTTATGAATGTCAACATGTCCCCATCTCCTAAGCTTAATTACTCTACTTATAAATATAAGTAGCTGCTTTGCATAGTTAGTGAAAATATATATTGGTCTGCCACATTACTTTCATAAATAAAGTCGGCATCTCGTGCAATTTTCCCCTAAAATTTCCAAGACGAACCTAACGCCGTTTAAGGTTATAAAAATAGCTAAGGACCAAGAGTCCAAAAAGCTTCACATTGGAAGACCGAAAACTTTAAGTGATATACTCCTCTACCTCTCACACATATTAAAGGAGCATTGATTCATCTCTTTAATCCACTTATATCTTTATCCGATAAATGGTATTTTAAATGACGGTATGGTATTGATTAGAAGGTCTTAATAAATATATATATACTTTTAACATAATGAACGAATAGCTAAGAGATCATTTCCCAACACCGTTAAGAGAATTAATCGTATTAGATTTTTAAGGAAAACTAACACTGAAATAGCTTCGCAGAGCTATAAAATAAATAAAGCGAAAAGTCACTACAAGATCAACAGATAAAAAGTTCATGGGATAAAAGTCCATTTGAACGAAAACATATTGATATGGTATAATCAACAACCTAAGTTAATCAACTGATTAATAAACTCCGGACATCGTGATTATAAATTTACTCAGAAATCCGTGGGATTAATAAAAAATGTGGACTACCCAGAGAATAATTTTTTTTAAAAACACAATCCGCAGTAAAATGTAGTAGAACTTTGCTGAAACAAGTAGTGAATACTATACAAATAGGCCCTTAAATAAACTTCAGTAATCCTCTTTGAAGTCCAATTAGCTGTAGACAAGTAGAAATGATCTCTAGCAGAGTGCTCTTGTATAAATTGCACCCAAAATTAGCTAGGCTACGTTTAAAGTGGCAAGAACGCAGAAAATATAGTGTGTAGAGAATTTTATTGCATATTGTATAGTAATTGAGTAAAATTAGCGAAGCCTCTGCAGGCACGACTGTGCTTGCTCGATACGTGATCAGTAGCATGTACGCACTTTCCATGATGTTCCAATGAACGCGAGATGTCTTTGTAGCGTTGTACACTCCACAAATTGCTTCAACTCGAATCCTTCCTTTACCTCCTATTGGACTATTTTGATATTACTTCACTCCATTCGGTTTAATTCTTGTTTGTTACCCTGATATACGATATACTCTATATTAAGTGCATAAAAGTATGAAATATTAGAAAATATGATTTGGTAGTTGATAGATTGACAACCTCTTATCCAACTACAGGTGATCGCCAATCATGTCAAAATTAGATGTCAATATTTCGAAAACGCGTTGCATTAACTGTTGTTACCTTTATTATCAAATTCATATATATCGTTCATTAATTATAGAATTCTTTTTCCTCAATATGAATAAACCAAGCAAATTAATCTCTATTTTCCAACATTTTCACTACCCCTGTTTTCATAGACATAAATAGTACAAATGCATAAAAAATCTTAGTCTATTAGCAATCTTAAAACATATTTTTATCGATATTTTTTCCAAAATAATATCTATTGCGTGGCCTGCACGCGTAGAAATATTGAAGTATCAAATCTCTTAGCCCTTAAATAATTTCGTTTAGCAAAATTTTTAACTTTAACATAAGAATTTTTCTTTGCTTTTATTAATTAAATTAAGCTAGATATTAGGTTTAAAGATCTAAATAATGACAAAAGTGCTGATGTCTCTTTCAGAAAAACATTTGTTGGAAGAATAGCACCTTGGAGTTTTCTTTTTTTGGTAAACGATTATCATTAGTCAGTGAAATGAATTACTATTTATTAAATATTTAAAAGAAGGAAAATACAAAAATATGCGGAAATGAGTAGAATTCAGCGCATTCCTTCTACAATCCATCTCGAGGTATTTCGATAAAAACATGATTTTATAAACTACAGAATCTTAACTAGTAATTCTCACTCCGTATGAAAGTTTTTTTTCACCTTACTATGCTCAACGTTATAATATCTTATAGAAACTAAGGAAATTAAGATTTCTTAATATAAATGTTAGCAGAACTTCCAGTTGGTAGCCGAAGATGAGTTGTTTAATAATAATAATGTGTTTGAGAGGTAAATGAAAAGAACGGTCGATGAAATTGTTCAACAAATATTCCGGAAAGCAAAGCGATAAATAAGCTTATCCCAGGCCAAGAAAGCTTAAGGATGAAGAACATCATGCTTAACTTCAGCTCTAGGGAATTCTTTATCTATTTTTTAACAAGCTCCACTTAGTATGTCCTATCTATGGCCTTGAATCCTACCTTTTCAAGTCATCGTTACCCGTGATAAATCAAAGGCACACCATTTTAATTGTATAAAAGCATCTGAATACTGTTAGAACAGTAAAAAAACCGATAAAAGGGGAAGAGTGGGGATTGAGTAGAGGTAAAAAACAAGTCTAGTCTTCTAGAGTCAAGTTTCATCTGAATTCTTTTCTTTAATTTGTCAATTTTTGAATATCAGGATATGACCCCAAGGTTCCGGAATAATTTCATCTCCTACATATTTAGAATTTATTGGCCAATTGATTAATTTAAGTACTTGATAGTGCCTACCCGATGAATTTGTTCCTACTGTTAGTTAAAAGCATTTGCCTTATACCAGCTAAGATATCTTAACAGAACGTATGTACGTGCCAGCACGCTGACTAATCAAGATTACATGGAAGCAGAACGTGGGCCACTTGGAAGCTAGCATGACGATATATTCCAATCTTCAGGCCTCATGTTGGGGGAAATAATTATGACCATTGTGCCAAGGTGATAGCTTCCTCCCATCTTGTAACTCTTACATGTTTATTTGTCCATCTTTCCGTCTTTCATGTTCTTATAGATCTTGGGGTAATTTTATTCTACAGGGTGCATAAGGCATGCATCTGAGGACATCTTATGCACTTTTAGAAAAACAGGAAATGAAACTGTTAGTGGTTAAAACAAAAACAAATAAACATAATATTAACCTAGGTTTTATTCTATATATTCTCTTTCGGCCTCTATCACCGGCTCAATTCGAGTCAGAAAGGTACTTTAAGCTTTGATCTGATCAGGTGGTCTTTATTCATGTCCTCCATTGCTCAGGCTATTGCTTCCGTCAGAGGGGAGGATTTCATATTATGGGGATGCTTATTAACTTCCTTTTCAACCATGCTTTGCCCCATACGTAATAACTGAAAGGATTAAGGTCTGGTGAGTTAGGGGTGTCCATAAATTTGGTATGACATGAAAATGAAAATTGTCGGCCATCCATCCAATTGTGGCTTTTGACAGCATCATGGGATAGAGCCGAATCTTCTTGAAAGACATAGGGTCTTCCACCATTTGTGGCTTAACAACAATGAATCTGCATTGACTCTAAGGCCTTGCGGAGAAAATTGAGGAGTAATGATATGCCCTTCACTCCCAACAAAACTGAAAGCCATCACTGTTGATGGAAACTTCGTGCACATGCATAACAGTTGGAACTTCAGTGGGGTCCACCAACACATATCCACCTATCATTTCTCTGGTTGACTTTCTGATCCTGGTGAAAGTTGTTTTCGTGGGAGAAAGACCAAAGACACTCCCATTCTTCTGGTTACTTCAATTTATTTAAGAATGATTTTGCACGCATTAAACGATTCCCTTGAGTTGTTTTTGTCTACATAAACTGACGATCTCGCCTTAGAACGCATGAAAAAATTCCTTATATATTGCTATTCCATCAGACACTTGAAAATCTTTGGCAAGATATCGCATTCACTTTCCAGGATTTTCATCCATCATACTATGCACTCTTCACACAAACTCAGGTATTCTGAGTGAGTCGGCAGAGCGTTGACAATGCTGTTTTCTCTCGCTCCTGGCGGCCAATTCATCTCCATGTTTTCATTCAGCAGCTCCTTTTTAACTTTGCCAACGAAGGATGTGTTTCGCTTTTATAGACACTATGACAGCGTATCTTTTCATTTCATTAGTTATAACTGTGTCTGGCATGGAATCTTCTGATATGAAAATGCATTAATTATTAATGTCGGATTAATTCAAATTACAAAATATAGGTTCCCTCAGATACCTTACGCAACCTGTATTACGCTTACCGATTGTTTACATAAGTTCTTTAACGAACTAAATGTCTTTGCACTATTTCAAGAAGCATTAAATATTTTGTCGCGACAACGTAAAGAACAAAGTATTCATTCTAAAAGAGCTTTTAGTTCGGCGGCGATTTAGTAGACAGAAACTCATTTCTAAGTGAATTGCTGCATGAATAATATAATTACCGAGAGGTGTCAAAAATAAATATCTCATTTATTTTTCCTTTACTCTAGGCTGCAACTGAATGGCTTTAATTAGCAGAATTCCTCATCTGAATACAATCATCTCAACTTCAAGACGAGAAAGCTTATTGCGTAGCATTTCTAGTAGGTCACAAAGGTGTCTCAGGGGAGCTATTTGCAAAGATTAGTGAAGTGATATTTCGTCAGGTTATGGTCCCCTGAGATATTAAAATACGTTGAGACGTCCTAAATCACTGGCTAGCATGGTTCATTCAACAAATGGATCTGCTTGAACTCTACACTGCCTGACAGAGAGGGAGTCGATAGTGATGACAGAATCTCATGCAGCTAGAGGATTAGCTTTCGCAAATGTTAAAATCAAGAAGCATTCCGTGATTGAAGCTATTATATCGGTATTTCAGTCCCGGAGGTTGAGGCCTTTGAGTAAGTTAACCACAAAGTATTATCATATTTTAATGATAACTAATCTAATGTCTTAGAAATCTGCATAGATAACTCAAGATTTAGAGTTTGAGGAAACTTTAGTGCTTTTTACTACGACTATCACTAAACAGCTCAACGGAAGTCTCAGTTTTTCCGAACAGAGTCATTAAAGAAAACTAGTGAAAGGATGATACTGTTAATCAACTTAAACCTGTATTTTAAACTTTTAGGGCTGAGATAAACACCCGAAGTTCGGCACAAAACAGATGGTAAATTTTTAAAATAACTTTTTAGCTGGTTAGCCGGGTGTACAACATCACTGGTGTAACAGGTTACGTCGACGGAGGTCAAGAGTTCTTTGGGTTATTATTCCATACTCACTTAGCTGAATGGCCAACCGCTCTGTTTAAGCTTTGCTACTAGAAGTAGTGGAATTCGAGTTTCTCACCAGAGAGACTCCATAATCCCACCCTACCAAAAATAAGAGTTAAAAACGCTTTCCCAATTGGGTTTGATTGGATTGCTCACAATGAAAAATGTTCATATTAAATATTAGTACCAAAACAGTTTGGTACACATGGACGCAAACCTCAGAGTATTCATTCGAACTTTTAAATATTTCTTTATCAAACACGCATCTGGACCCATATTACCTCGTGATATGTGAATTCCCATATAATAACACTGAGACGGCTGGCTTTTTGAGTTATCCCAGTTAAATATTGAGAAGCGTCATGACTTTGCCCGTGACTCATTTCTATTGCTTATCTCTGTTATCTAATTCCCATATATTGACCTTTACTCTGTTCTATTCAGCCAACTCCTTTATTCTTTTCAAAAAGTTTTCTACTACCATCAATAACTTGAAATGGTAATAATTAGGCTAGTTTTCTCGGCTCTATATTGCTGATTCCTAAATTGCACCGGTCTCGTAACCTTCAAAAATTTACCGTCTACTATTTTGAGTGGCAATGTCCATTTGACTCAGGTTGTACTAAATATTATGATAGATCCTCCCCATGAAGTGCTTTTCTACGTCTTAGTGAGTGCAGATTTTTTTAATTTTAGGCATATGTACTACCGATCTTCTTGTAGCAATCGAAAATATGATCATATCCGAACAGGAAAGATTGAATCGCTGTGTCCACGCTGCATCTCTTTTTGTTGAAATCGACGAGGCCTCTAAGGAAAAGGCTCATAGGCACAAACTTCGTCATCAAATCCATATGCTGGAGGGATCTAGCACTAAATTTTGTTCAACACCAACCTCCGTCAAAAGCAATTTACAGACCTACAAGATTTAGTGATGGAAAAGAAGCATCGTTTATATGAACTTCTTGCTCTCAATCAGCTGTATGAGGAGGTTAGCGATGCTGAGGTTACTTATTATTTTTGTAAATCTCGATACTTCAAGAAATTAAATGGAACATGTTTAATAGGAAACTTGAGAGTAGGTTTAACAGAAGCAATAGAGCACAATGACGATAAGTGTAAAAAAACGATGTGAAGATAACAGTGATGTTAATTAGAACTTCTGAAAAGTCAGAGATCATGAGATTGTTTCTCATCGACGATGATTTATATATCCAGTTATATGGATGGCGACCACACTGTTTAATATTGGTCAACAAGATGGGTAGTAAAGCGCAGGCTTCCCCTAAGAATGACTTCAGGAAATCTTCCTCCCAACACTTTCCTTAACGGATATATGAAGTGTAATGAAGGTAACAATGCACCTTTTTCTTTCTAGGAATGGATGTGGAGTAAGACAGAAGAGGCCTTGATAGAAAATGCAGGCAGGGATTTGGACGAATGTATCCCGCTTCAACGAGAGTCTTGAGAGACCCACCACAACATTATTGGAAAAGGCGTGACAGATCAGAGGATCGAAGAATGCTTGACCTCCCGTCCGCCAGCCACTGATTTTGTTCTGATAGAAAAGTTGTCACCATTATCGGACAGTCCTGATCGTCCCATTCAAGCCATCATCGTTCGCAGACAAATGATCAAACTGGAGCATTCAAATTCTCCTAGGATCTCTCAATGGCAAGACGGACTAATTGAGGACTGGAGAGAATTGAGAGAACTCTTTAAAATCAAAGGAGAATTGCTACAATCTGCTGGAACCAGACTTCCTCTACTTAATCGCTGTGAGGTAAGTGATTACTTGATATTCAAGATTAAATGTAAAACACATGTTTTGCATACCTTTAATATTAATTGTGTTCTAGCCTTGTCCATAAGATGTTCTTTAATAAATACTTACTTCGGCCATGTTTTCTGCATAAATTATATTTTGTTTCGAAAAGACCGGCTATTTTGATCAAAATTTGCTCTGCTTTCTTGTTATTTGAAAAAAAGCAAGAATACAGTTACGATTCACATCTGGGACCATTTCAGATTTGAAACAGATTGCATACTGATTACTCAAATGAGAATTTGAAGACTGTTTATTACCCTCGAATATAGTTCATTTTAGCTACTTGAAGCACTCTATACTACCAACTGGATTAAGGCAAGCTCATTTGATAATCCTGAGCTTTATTCTCATTTTTATGAGTCCTTCTTGATACCTTTAACCTACTTCTCTCAGAGTGGCAGCGTTGGCGGAATGGTTATTCTCAATCCTTACGCCCACAATGATTTAGTAACTGGTTTTGACGTGACTTTGAAAAAATCTCGTACTGAGAGACTGAATCATGTTATTCATGCCATTATTTTGCGACTAATTTGAAACCAAAGCAGAATGATTAATTTATATCGAATTCATTTAGTGTGAATAATAGTAAGCTCTGCTATGTTGAGATTGTGTAAATTGCTCAAAATCATCCTGCTTTTCCATCCCTGGGAAGAAAAACATGGTGAGGTATCAAGACTAACTATTTCGATTAATCAATTGTCAATATATGAACTAGATATCGTCGAAAAGAATTAATTTAATAATCCGAGAGTGGAATTTGAAACGTGAAGCAATGAACTGTCCATCCGGGAAATAGTAATCAATCCGATTCCGAAGACCAAATTGAGAATAACTCTTGATGCCCTAATTTTATTCCTAACAGCTGGGGTTCTCTGAGTCTAAATCCTTTTATCGCTTCCTCACGATGAAAACTCCTGAATTTCTTCGCCTTACTGTGAGTTTTCATATATTTTAATAATATCGAAGTGGCTCACTTTATCTCTAGTAACCCATAGTAAAAAGACCAGAATTGAAATTCTGATCTGAATTACTGATTTACTAATACGAATCATGTTGCCATGTTCATAATTTATTATAGATGAGCAATCTTCACTTTCGCTACCACCAACTTTAAATTGTGAGAGGAGTGTCAAATGATCAGAGTGATTGAATTATTGAATAACAAAGGTAGAAAAAGAAATATGCAAGATAGCCTCATCGCAATATTTAGAACCCCAAACTGTCAATGGACAATTGAATTAAATACATTCTTAACTACCATTTTTCCTCAAATATATTTTTACATAAAGATATACATATTTTAGCGATTTACCCCAAACTTACTCATTTACACGCTTTGGTCAGATTAGTCATTGGCGTATGCCCTATGTCCTGGGCCTTACAATACATCCTCTCCCCCTCTACCTGTAACAGTCATAAGATGCAGAAACTTTACACAACAACAAATGTTTTAATTATAAAATTGTTTTTTTTTGCTGGCGCGTATTACAGACGATTGATTAAAGCCCACTAGAATAAATTTACCGATGATCTTAAATTAAGCCCGTCGTCTCACTTATAAGGGGAAGTCAAACAGGGTCCTTCAGTTGCAATTAATCTCATTATGATTTCTTTAATGAACTTAAATTTCATTTAAATTTTACAAAAGGACTGTCCGTGTGACCCATAACCATGAGGAAAGGACATGTGATGTTGAATCTGCGTTTTCTGTTCTGCTTTCCCACACCTACATTCGATTAATACTTAGTCATTTTTCCCCTCATAAACGTCCCTTTCAGATTGAAATATTACTTTGGTAAATACTGAATGAGTTAGTGTAAAATACTGCATTAGCTGATCGGTAAGTAAGCATTCAAATTGTAAATTAAAAGTTACTAAAAATCACCTCAACATTAAGAATACCAATATTTTCAATAAGGAGTGAGAGAAAGGGAGTTGAGAAAAGCATATATACATATATATATATATAACCACATGTTGGATATATGATATAGTTGATATTTTACCTAACACAGGTTTTTAGGAAAACCTTTTCCAAGTTGTTGTTAGTTTACAAAAACTTATTTTAATTCTCTCAATACAAACATTTTCTTCTAACTAAAACTGAAATAAGTCTAAATTTTGAGAATATTTTCTGAAATCATCCCATAACCGGCTGCCTTTTTTCTTTCAAAGGAATTCACCTAGGAATAATTGGCCAACGAAACCGCTCTAACGGATTGTTGATTTCATCTGCTGATATTGACTGATCTCACCTGCTATTAATATAATATTATTTCACTGCGGATGCTACTTTGTGTAGTTGTAAATACAATCTAAGCTTTTCACCGAGATATATTGCGACTTTAGATCCTCAAGGTACAAAGTACAATTCTTTATGTTAAGGAAATATATGCGCTTATATAGATATAGATGCATAGGAAATGATTGCGTACCTGGTTATTCAATAACTGCAGTACCTCCAGACATAAATATGAAAACTCATATTTCTTTTTAAAGGAAAAACACCAATTATTATTTCAACTAATAAAACGGGTTTTATTGCCTTAGCAATAAAACTAAATCAATATTTTGTGGTTAGGGATTTTATATTATATAGCAATTTTTTATATTTTTACTCATGGCACAGCAAAAACTTCCACGAATTTTACCCATGGGAAAGCATTTGAATAGGTGAGACAGTAAACGAATACAATAAGATAGAAAGTGGAAAAGAGGATTAATAATAAGGATGTTAAGGCGGTACTAGTTATACTTTTCATTGAGTTGTCCATATTCTCATAAGGAAAATAGTTCACTTAATTTTCAGTCATCATCATTAGACCCTTAGCTTCATGGGAAAGATTGTGTCCATGATATTTAGGGATTCCAAAGAGGTTTACTTAGTTCAATGGTTGATTTTGACACTTCTTTTTACAGCCAAAAGTAGAGAGATATATCGTATTATATACTTATATTGCACTGATTTAAAAGAATTCAATTACCGCTGCTATTAAAATTATTAAAAATCGTATTATTTATTGCTTGATATTCGGTGAACTCTTTGGAGCTCTGCCATTTCAAAATATCAGATCGAGCATTAAATTGCTACTTTCAACCGTTCGAAGAGAAAAATGCATTAAGACTAACCACTGATTTAATAAAGATATGGCCAAAAACTCTGAATTAGGTGGACAGGAATCAACTCAGGAATGCTGATGATAAATTCCAAAATTTTGATATTTGGAATTTTTGGTCATGATGCAGTGAACTAAAACCAATTAGGCAAATTTAGACAACCTGATGAATCAGTGATGAATTCAGTCGAGACAAGTCTCAATAAACTGAATTTAACATCTGGTTAAAAAAGACGTCCACTTTGCCATTTCTCCATCGCTGCTTAATATTAAGCAAAAGAATATACATCATCATCATCCCCATCTTGCAAAATACTCTGCATCATGCCATCTGGGACAAACTGAATCATTCGTACCTTTAACACAAAAATAGCACCCTAGCACTTACACCTTTACTTCTTACAATTTAAATATATGCGCACTGAATCATTGCAGGCGATCGCTGCTAGTTGATTGGTTCTCCCAAGGCACGCGTGAGGGTGTGCGGACGTGTGGGCGACATGCATGGACATACTACGCACCAACGCGTACACATGCACTGTAGTTTCGAGATTGTAATAGGGCAATGCGATCATAAGCAAAAGCATGCGTTCAAAAGGAAGGAAGGGGAGAAAGTGTGAAAGCAGCACTTGCAGCACACAGGGTTGGAAAGTGCGACCGTGCGTGCACCAAATCTGCTGACTCAGGCACACCAGCACACAGCACAAAACCAACTGCACAACTGCTGCAGGCTTCTATTCTTGTTTTCTCTTTCGTTTTGTTCTTTGGGGATCAGTGAGTGTGAGTAGCGTTTCGGATTAAATTACAAAGCAATTATCAGGAGAAAAAATAAAACGACTTCAAGAAGGAAATTATAAAGCGTCATGTCTCAATTAGTAGCTAAAGCTGATCAACTTTCGGATTCAGAAGTGGATGACTCTTCTAAGATTACAGGTGAGTAGTTCATTTTATTTTGTTCTCCTCACGTGCTTTATATCGATTTGTTCAAATTCAGTAAATAATCGACATTTCCGCCATACTGTTAGGGTTTGGTGTGTTTTGAATTAAAACGGAGAGTACTTCGTATTGCGGAATATGATTTGTAGTAACTTTCATTACGATTTTAACTATCATCTCTTAATATTATATTTTTATTTTTTGATGAAACATATTACTTAATTTTCAATAAAGAATAATGCCATAATCTATACCAATTAAAAATTTGTTTGACTTTCTACGTTATTTAGAGTTTTGTGTATCACTTCTTTCAAAATTGTACAGTTCAGTCTCTTTTTTACCATTTTTGTTTCATATTCCTTAATTTAAAAGCTTAACATTTGACGAGTAAAATTTTCATTAATAATCGGAGGAATTATTAATTAAAGTGAGCATTTTTCCTCTAAATAGATTGCACTTGTAAAATTAGCGACAAATATTGAAAGAGATATATTAAATGTTGTTTTATTTATAATTTCCTAGGTTAAAACAGGAAAAACAGAAATGTAATTAAGAATGTTTTAAAAGATTTTTATGTAAGATTTATCAAGTGCTTATTACAAGAATTATTAAAAAATTATTCTTCGTGCATATTTAGTTATATTTTCGGAAAATATTTGATAAACATCGAGTAAAAAACGCCAAAATATATTCATGAATCTCGAAAAGGAAAGATGATTGGTTTATATCAGTCTGCCCATATATTTATATAATAAACATAAATATCCTAGTTAAATGAAGTTTATTCATATTTTTAGACAATTTATGCGGAAGTAAAAGATGAAATTCAATTTTTGCCCTCAGTTTCTTAAATGTACTATTTCAAATGCAACTTTATTATAGAAATCGGACAGTTTTTGCATGTGCATTAAATGCCTTTAATTTCAATTCATTCAACTACCTTCTAAGTCCGCTGAAGGAAAGCGCTCTTCGAATATCCCTCTTGAAAACACTAGTGTCTTTCTGGTTGAACAATTCGCATTTTATCAGATCACTGAGCTTCGATCTCGGTACTTCTGGCTTAAAGAAATACGTATACCCATTTATTCCAGTGAACGAATTGGTCAAAGGGGCTGTTCAACTTTACGAAATGCTATATTTTGTAATCGCACTATTTTATATGAACGACGGGCTCGCTAAATACCTGAAAACCGTTTGTATAAATCAAGGTAGTGCACAGCCAACGTGTGGAGTGTAGAAAATGGCGCAGGAAACATCAAACATGATAGTTCAGTGGCGGTTAATGTGAACAAAGAAGGAATTTCATGGATATAAATTTATTTCATTTCATTTAAAAGAACTTCACTTTAAATAAACAGCGACCGTGTTGGGAATTGTTAATAGGAGGATTCCCTAAACTAATGCAAACTAAAGATTTCCCATTACAAAACATTGTAAATTTCCAAAATTTGTTCTTGTTTTTTCATTTTTAAGCTGACTGCTTTTCAGCCTTCAGATGTATATTCCACTTGAAAGATAGGTGTTAAAATATTTTTGGGAATTTCAGTTATTTGATTCTGTGAAAACGTTTTTATTAGGTTATATAAATTTATTTTTATCAGAATCGGAACGAAATAGAAATACCTTGGTCCCAGTTAAAGGGACCAGTCATCATATTTCTGAAGGCAGGATAAATTGGATTTTACTGTCGCGGAATTCTGCATTAAAAAAGCAGTGAAAAGTCTAGTGCAATTTTTAAGTTAGTTTGTACTTTTAATGGTATTAGATATTTATTCTCAAATCATAATAAAGTAGAAACCTTGAGCATAATTTCCCATTTTGAGCTCTCTGATCAGCTAATTTACTGGTGCATGATTCTCTATCACTAAAACAATCCAATAAACTAGATGGCTAAGCATTAAACTATAATAGAACCACTTTAGAGGCCTAAATAAGTTAGTCTTAAAGGAAATGGCTTTGCAAAAGATTTTTCTTTCTTGAGTCTAATAACAACATTTCAGGGGGCCAAAATTTGAATGGTACGGTTATATTGGACAATCTCAAGGAAGTGAAAGAGGAATTAAGCGTTGACCGTTTTGCGTCCTTTATTATGAAAATTGACAATAAGGACTGTGTAGACTAATGAGTTCACCTGTGCGTTTGATAGAGTTCTTTAATTACTTGTACTGAGTCATGTCTTTCACATGGTCGTAGATTTTTGTCCAGTTAAATTAGTTCCGCTGAAAAATAGGCAGTATTTTTCAAATAATGGAGTAAAAATTTGATACTTTTTAGGCAAAGTGGTATTTTTCTGCCAAAATATCAAAAAGAATTGAGTAATCTTTGATCTGATTTTTGGCATTTCTAATGATAATCAATGGCAACAACTGGTTTCAGCAAATTTCCGACTCGAAAAGAATGACAAGTGTGTGCATTTCGTCGTTTCTGACGATATTTAGTGAAGTGTAGTACAGAATTAATAATGTGGAGAATAGGAGAGGGTGAAGAGGGATGCTAAGTAATTTGCATTGACGAGAAACACAAATAGAAATATTGCAAAAGATTTATAAAATGCATAGATCCATGGTTGTGTGCAATTATTTTCACTCTCCGTAGCTATACCGAAAGATTTTACGGATTTCAACAATGGGATAGCATCTGAACATGCGAAATAACAGAGTAGTTCTGTAAAAAATAGGATGAACGGTTGAAAAAGGATATATATATATAATGTAGTCAGGATCCCAAGCCATCTGGTCGGCCATAGAGTCTGGCGGAGTTATCACCCTTCCAATCTCTTACGATCTTTGTTAAATAACAAGACACAGAGAGGAGTAATCGCTAACATACTATATTTAGGTTCTGAAATCCCTAAACTAGTGGTATGAATCGTTTAGCAAATATCCAAATGTTCAAATGCTCAATTTTCATATTTTGATTCCTGAGTTTTTGAATGAGTTCATTTCCTCAGTATTCGGACTGGATAACAGTTGAATTTGCGTCTCCTAAAGGCCATAAGCAGTTGATTGAGAGGAGATGAGATATTATTAAAGTTCATCTTGAGAGACATTTTTAAATGGCTTAATGTATAGCGGAGTAAAGGCTATGGCAATCTCTATCACAGTTGATGTTCCAAAGTCAAATCCAAGCTTAGGAAAGAATAATTAACAGGGTCAGCGTGCTAGTAAAGATTCAGAATATCTTATAGGGAGTGTATTTCTTACCTTCTTTTAGCCTCCATCGTGACTCGCTTATCAGTTGCTATCCACTGTATTGCCTCCTTCATATAGCTGTGTGTATGATTCACTTCTGAAATTTAAGAAACTTATCGATTTCCTCTGTTGTCCGACGTCTGCGTTGTGAGTTTTAGCTCTCCTCTCCCCCCTCCTCCACTGAATCACATTTTCAAACAACTCATTTAAAGATTGCTACGTCCCCAATTAGTTCGTTCGCTTTTTCTCTCTTACATTCGTATCCTCTTGGCTGGAGCCTCTTCAGCTATATTCTTCTCTCTGTTCAATATAAGTTTTGGGAAATACCTTCCTTCAGCAGATTTCGAAAACACTAATTTAAATCATAGTTATAAGAACCTTAACAGGAAATGGATTAAAGTGAGTTGTGGGAAACTCTTATTGGAACTGATACATTTTATAACAGCAGTTTCATTATTAGTATTTATCATTATCATCATTATTATTCCACCCTTCCTTCTACCATCTGTAAGTTATTGGGAAGCATTTTAAAGTAAATGATTGCTTATTAATTCGGCCTTATCAACACAAAGTTACGTGTGGTTACCTCAAAAGACATACATTTTTAATTTGAATTAAACTTCAGCACTCATAAGCACTTTCTTAAACCTCCCCGGACTGCATTATGGCATCTGTCGTCTCGAGTTTTGGATGACAGATCTTTGTATCGATCTGACCAAGTACCTCCGTAATGTTTTAAAGTACCACTATCTCCAGTCAGTAGAACTCCTTTTTGGAACCCGGCCAGCTTACACTAAGATGATGGTTTATAATTTCCCTAAAGACTGAGCAGTCTTTTCGCAACCAGAAGTTTTGAGTTTAAATTGAACAACATTAAGAAATTGGAGAAAGTAGAGGAGCATGAAGAAGGATTAAGGACTGAAAAAAGCGGTTAAGCCAAATGACGAGACGCTGAGTTAAGTTGGCTGTTGCACGTGTTTTGTTGATATGGTGAGCAACGAGTAAAAAAATCCTTATTTAGGAGTTACAAAGAGTCTGAGTGTTAGGTAGCATCTTGAGACGGACAAAAAAGTGTATCCTTTGGGAATACTAAAGATCCACTACCATCTTTGCATTTGAACAATTGGTTTTTGAAATACATATTGCACTAATAATTCAGCATGTACTTGATCATTTAAGCTTTTTAAGGTCTTTCTAGAAAGTCGCTTTTCATTCTCTTCGTATTAATAACCTTCAGTCATTAGAAATTGGAATTGCTAGCTGAGTAGAGGGTAAAGTGCAGTCAAAGTCTGCGAAAAGATATATGAAATTTAGTAGAAAGAACTTTGTGAATGCTTGCATTAGGAAATCCATCTTCGATTTTGCAATGTTTTTGGTCATTGATTAAGAAATATCACCATAATTTTTTTGTCTGTTGTATAAAGTTACTTAACTCTGCCTATCCTGGTAAAAATTCAGTTTAAAATTTTATGGTTCTTATTTTCCATTAAATTAACATGAAATATTGACCTTCTAATTAGAAAATTGAGTATCGGACCAAAGCTCAATAAGAAATTCAGTTAGCTCTCAAGTTAACGAATAGCTTAAGGGCCGAAGAATTAGTCGTGTGTTAATGAGCGAATGAGGAAGAAAACCAAGTTAGATATATAATCAATGGTGAGTTAATACCAAGTCACGACACATGATATTTGTAAATCCTTTTATAATTCGCGCATTAATTGCTAAAAATTTGATTCGTTTATAACCAGCATACTTAACTATAGTCATCACACAAATTTCCCCAATTCCTCTTAACATAATTTCACTTACTTACTTATTTCCACAATACTCTAGGCAACTGTGAACATATGGCAATTAAAATATTATAAACAATAATCGCTCAATAAATAATATTGGTAAAAATGCCATTTAAACTTCAAAAATGCACACCAAGGCAGGCAAAATAGAGTCGATTCAATGTGATTCTATCCAAATTATGGATCATTTAAACAATTTAGATCTTAAATTTCAAGAAAGTATTTTTGGACTTTTGGCAAACACTCCGCTTTTGGGTTTATATGTTTATTCAACCTGTTGGAAATTTGAATTCACCCAATTTAGGTAATTTTTTAACGTAGGTGGTAAAGTTTCACCTTTTAGGTCAATTATCGACATTATTCCAAGGTCACTACTAAGTGCAACACTAATGTCTTAGAAGATAATAACCAGACGTTTTTTGTAATCCTTCCTTTAGATCCCGCGTCATGTTTGGATTACTTAAAACGGCGGGAGGTATTCCTCTACAAAATGATGAACGACCCCAGTCACAAAGCCATGCTCTATTTCCTTGAAGTTCTCATGAATTCTGAGACCCCTTTAACAGTTGAACAACTGGCTGCCCGATTTTCGAACAAGTCCTTCTCCAATGAGATGCGAAAAGCCTGTGGTGGTGGAAGTGTAGAGGCCTTGAAGGAATTCCTTCTCAAATATCCCTCACTCTTCACTGTTAAACCTACAGGTCTAGTTAGCGCTGTGGCCATTGAAATGCCCGGTTTTGATGAAATCTCCGAACCCAGTATCGATATGGATCATCTTTCCATTAAGCAGAATCCTCCAACCACGAGTTCGTCTGCATCATCTGTGAGCAGACAAGAACAAATGCCTACTAGTGCATCATCAAATGATATAACAGACGATACGGCAGCAAGTACACCGGCTACACCTCTGAAATCATCTCTTAAAAGCTCTAGTAATGGAGGAGGTTCAGCGAATGAAGTAAAGCCTGTTGGAATTTACCAACCTCCTATTTTACGAGCTCAAGCTGCGGCAGCAGCAGCTGCACAAAACAGGAACTCTCACATCTGCGAGATGTGCTCAATGGCTGCTCATGTAGCCACTACGGCGGCCACGACTGTTGTCCACTGTCCATTCACGGAAGTGAACTGCATGGGGCACCACCATAGTCATCACCGTGGACAGAGATTCAACCCTAGCATGCTCAAACATACTCACACCGCAACTGCTACTAGTCATTGTTGCTGCTCAAATGATCATAATTCATCATTCTGTCGGGGATCAGGAAATAAACTCTCTTCATGTCCACAAATAGCAAACTTTGCCTTGGAAACAGAAGCTGTTAAATTCTTTCAGCAGCGTCTGAGTAGAAGAGAGGAGCGATGGGTTCCCATTAAAAGTTTGGCGGGTCATCTTTCGCAAGCCTCTGCAGAAGTCCGTTCAATTGTTGGACCGCAGTTGGAATTTCGACGCTTCCTCTTGAAGCATCCTCATGTATTTGAGGTCCAAGGTGACCTGGTTGGTCTTAAGGATCTCCTCTTTGTTCCTTCGTCTCTATCATCTAAACGACCGAAATCTTTCGCAGGCAGTTACCTTAATAGTCAATCATCCACCAGTCTCTCTACTCTGAATCTTCGTGGGGGTACGGGAACGAGTGGTCTAAATAATTCACAGAAGGTCTCTAGACCAAAATCTCTGATCATGCTATCTCAAGCCTCATCAGCCATTGTATCTGCACCCATTCGACGTCTTGGAAACCTTCCTAGTGGATCTGAACATTTTCTCCCTGGAAGAGATCTGGAAGGCCTAACCGCTTCAGCGCCGAATAGCAGTCGACAAAGAAATTCCGGAAATGGTCAGAACTCAGTTAGATGCAACACTTCTCCGATTGATACCCTGAGTACTTCGGTTCGGCAATCAGCTAGAAGAAACCGAGGGCAAGAAACCGATATTACAAGTAGTTCAAGTGGAAGTATCTGTATTCGAATGACTGCAAATGAGTATCGGGCAATCATGTTCCTTCGAAAAGTACTGGCTAAAAAGGGAGGAGGTCCAGGACAGGCGGGTCTTCCCTATATGCAACTCATGCAAATATTATCCACTAAAGCACCCGAAACTGTTCAGAGTGCCATTGGTTGGACAAAAGTTGAACTGGAAGAGTTCATCCTTCAACATCCAATCTTCTTCGAAGTTCATGAATCCACAGATGGAATGGATACTGCTACTCAACCGGTGACTGTAGTAACAAACCGACGTGTCCTCAAAATGATTAATATCGTTATCACTGGAAATAAACCATTGGATTCAGGGGTTCGAACTATGACTAATAGGTGTGGGCGAGTGTTTCATGTTGCTAAACTCTGGGGAATTATCGATCTGGGCAAGCATGAACATGTCTTCTTCGATAAATCGATTCTCAAATACGTGGATGATCTCCAGAAGCACTTCAAGGTAAGCTTTTAATTTTCTATAATTTCATCTATAAATGACAATTACGACTCGAGGAACATCACCTAGTTACCATGCTTTATCCTTTTTCGGGAAAATGATTTTCTAGGGAAGTACAAAATTTACGATTTGCCCATTTTCAGGGTCAGTCGGTCAAACAGGACGTAATAACACAAGCTTGGAAAGACAGCAATCATCCCAAATTTGGCTAAAGTGTAGTTAATTTTAACCAATCAGATAGCCGACATGCTGCCTGATTACCTATTGCATTTGAAATTGTGCTAGTTTTAAGGAAATTTTTCGCCTTAAATAGCACATTAAGGACGGTTCTAGGAGAAATTTTATTAGGTTATTTATTTAAGATGAGTTTAATTAATGGTGGTGAGATATCGTACATATAATTTGCTTACCCCGGTCATTTCATTTACATCTGTTTTTGCGCTCTACTGTATTGATCCACGCATGCCGACACGCACACTTGGCGCGGCGTGTATCCCGATTCCCGACTCTAATTGGTTAGCCAATTGAACAATCTGCATAAGTGTGGCTATGCTGTTTTTTGGTTTGACCGGAATGCACACATTTTTGCTTCAACTGTTATCGAAATTTGGTCATTTTTTCACCACGGTTACGCAAATGCAGAGGTTTTAGCTTTCCCCTCATTTTATCCTTGGTTAGACGATAATTAAGCATCGATGCATGGCGCCGAATATGTGAATAATTATGTAACATTTATGTCTATGAAATTTAATTCATTATTTTTGTTCTCTAGATTTAAATGCAGTAAAAATCTTTTTCAAAGAAGCTTACAAAATGATCGATCTGGGACCATCGATCGCATGGTTCCAAGAAAGATTATATGTATATATATATATCTGGTATGGTTATTGAGGATAAGAAGTGGTAATAGTTGTAAAATTCGATGCTAATTAAACCAAGCAAATTAAAATATCTTAAAACAATGAATAAATGAGATTCGGAATTATGCCTCAGAGTATCCTTTAAGTATGAATTATTGTTTAATTGTTGCCGGTGTGCTTTCTCGCGCTCTAAGCGTTTTTACTTAAAAAAATAGCCAGATTTCATTCGAAAGTTATCACAATGCTTGGCCTAATTGTCACTGATATGATGTGTAACTACTTACAAAATCTAGACACCCCATCCAGGTATGCTTTAGCTATAGTAGCTCAGAAACAGAATAAAGAAATGAAAAGACCTGTGACTCCTTTTCCTCTTGACACTACATATCTACAAACAGCTGCATAAAACTGACAACTTTGCTCTTCACGTGCGAATATCTTTGAGAGACAGAAATCGAATTTTGTGTGTTCTAGCCAGGACGCCTGGAATGAAATTTCAAAGAAAAGTGAACTAGGGAGACCTTTTATAGCAACCTAAAGTCTTAGTCATGTTAGTTATAAACCCTCATTCATTTCGACTAAATCTTTTATAGAAAGATTTCTTGCGTTTTATCTCATTAGTATCGCCTTAACTTGAGAATCAAACTTAGCGTTTCCGAGTACAGACTTACTGTCGATACAGGAATGCGTTTAACTAACTTCAGTCAAATAATAATTGTATTTCAACTATGCATCAAAGACACGGAAGATCCCACAGGGAATACGTCTTAATTAGATCATACTCAAGTCATCAAGTCTCAAAGGAAATTTATCAAGTAGTCAGATGGCGGGAGCCTGGAGACCACAGATGCAATTTCAAAATTGACGTTTTCTCCATTTTACCAATCACTGCAATGGCTGAATGCTCGAATTACCAAATCACAAGGTGCATTAAAGTCTAAAGTATATGGCCCCAGATCTCACCCCAAATTCCAACACGGTCATACTGTTTTGACATTTTGATCTTCATTTGTGGAATTTAGTTGTTGTTCAGTTCAGATATATTATACCCCTGAACTATCAATGCAGGTGGGCTTCACCTGTAAACTATGTTAATCCATGCGTTTTTTGAAGGAAAATTTAATTCCCTTTTATTTATATACGTGCTACTTGCAAATGATAAAACAGTAGTGCTGTTGACAGGATTCAAATGTCAGCGGTATTTTATACCACGTGATGTCACAGAGAACTATCATTTGAACAGATACGTAGTATCAAGATATTATTTTTAGTACAATAATTAATTAAGCTTTGTTAGCACAACATACATAAAACATATGAAAGTTCATTGTCGTTTAGAGCACAGCTGAAATAAGTACGTTTTATTGTGAAAGCTGGTAATTGTTTCTTCGACAATTTCCAGTTTTTCCATTGAAATATAGTTGAGTACTATTAGGACTCAGCTACAAGCCTAGCTACTGTTCAACACATTGTAAAAGGGTGTGAAGGTATTATCCCTCTTTGCTTCATTACTTCCATAGGAAGATAGGAAGAAAACAGATGGTAGTTGGGTACCTACGCAGGATAGGCAGACTACTAAGCCGAAATTGTTGCTAAGTGGCAGAGTTAAGTTCAAAATGGAGTTGTTGAGTAACGTGGAAAATCGATGAAAAGTTTCAAGACCAAAGGATGAATCATGAACTGAATGTCTGAAGAAGGTGGAAAACTGGGCAAAATCGACATATATCCAAGGTCGCTACAACCTTACCACTTATTTTATTCATTTTTCACGAAATTTCAAGAATGAATAAAAGTATTTTCAGACATTTGTTCCAAATTGAAAGGGATGATTTTTGTTTGCTATTTTCTCATTTGCAATTAAATTAATCAAATAAGTTATCTTCTTCACTTGTAGCGGATGCTACACCAGTAAGTCTTTCTGCTACACCTAAGTAATCCTCCTAAGCAGTCCGAATAGCCTCTAGCAGACTCCTCTATTACCAAATCACTCCCAAATCAGCTAAGCTATGCCCAAAGTGGTAAGAACCAGAAAGATGCTGAGTGCAGAGGGCTTATTGATCGCTTTCTTGTTACCGTGACTCAAAAGCTTAGTCATTAAATACAAAACCAAGATAGGCTGCAGGGATCTTGATTGCTGATTGGTTGAGGAGGTCTCTACACGCATGTCCGCGCTTGTTCTCAACGCTACCGGTTACATCTCTGCACTTCCCAGAAAGTTCCAGCGCACATGATTCAATCACCCCTGTTAGCGTTGTGAACCCCGCAATACTCTCTCCCTAGAGCGTTGTTAGATCGCTAAAAGGTAAAAGACGCTCGATAATTAGTTATTGTACATAATCGGCCAGTCGGGAAGGGAAGTTAACCCTTCGACCACAACAAGTGCGAGAGAGTTCGGATCGAGACATGGAAGAAGGTGAGTGGTAGATTTAGCAATGTCTTGGAGTGAGGACTGGAATGAGGGAGTGGAAGATTGAATAGTATCTTTGGAGGAGGACTGAGCACGAGTATTGGATGAGTGTACATTATCGGGGGACACAAGGGGGAAAGTTTAGGAAGTGCAGAATTAGGGTTAATATCAGGGAGTTCTAAATAGGCCGGCTTCAATCTGTCTTATTAGCGTTGTGAACCCCACACACTTCATTAATTCACTTCATACAGAAAATATATTCATGGGAACCCTGATAAATAATAATCATTCTTCAGCCTACTTTTTCCAAGGATTTAGAACAATCCACCTAAATTTATCTGCAAAGATATTAGCCTATTCATTTAAAGATCGTTGAATATAAAACTGACTACTATTACTAATTTAAAAAGACTAACCTTGTGCAGTGAAATTTCTAAGATGAATTTTGTTTATCATATCTCTTTATTTAAAGTAAAAGATATTTAAAATTGTAAAATAACGATAGCACAGATTTATGATAATAAGATGTCGAAATGATCGTATTTTATTAACGAGATACTGTAAATAAGGAATAAATTTGTAAGTCGTTATAGTGTCTACTTTATTATTTGTGTTTCAATGAAAATAAAAGAAATTTATTGCGGATTCACATAATTAGGATGAAAATTTACCATTAAATATTCATATATTGGGCCTTGTTAATACTGACATCAAGTGCTCATTACATGTTGATAGAAAATCCGACTAAATACATATTTTAAATTCAAATTGTGTTATTTAGCAAGTGGTAACCAGAGGCATCAGGGTGTAAATGGCTATTTAAAAGTCAAACATTTTAAGTTTAAGTCAGCAAAATAAGAAAAATATGCATTACATGAAGTTATAGTTTCAATTCATATTATTTATAAACATTCGTCTAAACTTTCTTATCCCGTCGCGACGGTTCTTGATGAATTTTCCATCGGTTCAGGCATATACTCCTGTAATGATCGTCTGCAATCTTTACACTTGAACGGACAGTTTTCCGAATTGTATAGTGTGTCAATGACTTGGCTAGTTTTTAATATATTTAGAAATATTTTTAGGGAGTTATTTTCATATAAATATGTTTTAGTATTCGTAAAGGAAATAATTTGAGTATGCTGACCAGCTCAAAACTGAAAATGTCATCATTTCAATTTCATTTTTGAGTGTCAGTTGGATCAGTGATCGGACACTACGGATTCTTGATTGAGTGCACTTTTTAAATAGATCTTTATCTAAGTATCGTAAGATAGCGTTCTAACCAGTCTTCCAAGTACTAGCCAGTTTATTTTGGCTTTCATTCACGGTTAAATTGCTTTATTATTTTTCTTTATTGTAGGTCAACGAAACACTCTACTTCAACGCTATTCTCGCACCGAAAGAGTCTCGCGCAAAATGGCGAGCAACTCAGGTGTGGAAGGAGTGTGACAAGGAGATTATGGAGAAGTATAGCGGAACTGCTTTCATCGACCGAAGCAGTTCTAGAACCGGTGGTTCTCATTCAACTGCAGGAAACGTTCCGCCTAAAAACACTGAAAGCAACGGACGGGGTGAGGGAGAAGGGTCAACCAAATTAACAAAGACACAGGTGGACTCTGATTCCTCGGATTACGGCCTGGTAGATGAGGAAGAAGTAGAGGAAGAATTGGGAGAAGCTTCAGCAATCGCTCGTGCCGAAGGGCTAAATCTCGCAAATGATATCAAATTCCTTTCGGATGACGTGGAGGCGGAATTGGAACGAATTTTGGGTCCAAATCAGGCTCCCACTACAACTACGGCTAACAACACAAGTCGAGTTCTCAATGACATTTCGGACGAGGATACAAGTATCACCGGTTGTATAGAGGACATCAGTGTTAATTTCTCCGATCAAGGTAGTTTGTCAGAGAAGTTTCCACCCTGTGTCACTTCAACAACACCGAAACCGAAGAAGACCTCAGTAACTGCAGTTGACTCACCCTTAAGTGAGCGGTCATCTATTGCTGTTCAGACTCTTTCAACAGGAGATATTATGGCTACTCAAATCTTCCATGACTAGAATTCAAAAGTGCCTGATTAATG
Source organism: Hymenolepis diminuta (assembly GCA_900708905.1). Classification (NCBI taxonomy): domain Eukaryota; kingdom Metazoa; phylum Platyhelminthes; class Cestoda; order Cyclophyllidea; family Hymenolepididae; genus Hymenolepis; species Hymenolepis diminuta. The sequence goes on from CAADRB010000010.1 coordinate 1,814,579, forward strand.
CTCGCATTTCCTCCTCTGTCTTCCTCATTGATACTCACCTCTCTTTACCCCCTCTCCCAAAAAAGCAAAGTCATTTAAACTTAAATCTCTGCGTACATGTTCTCATGGAATGCAATCTTATTTTGTTGACCTTCCACCCACCTCAGTTCACAAGGTCATCATTTTACAGACTGACTTATTTGTTCATTTTATTGTGCACGATTGTGGGAACCCACATATACACATACAAACAAAATGAAGTGTTGAAGTAGAAATGCATTTTAAGACTATTTATTAGTATGCTATAACTTAACTCTGAATAAATGTAAGTTTGAAAAAAGCTTTACTCCTGGTTGTGATTTTAGTGTCCTTATGGTACTAGGTGTTTGTGGTTTTTTCTTACCAGACAAAATACCATTCAGCCTAACAATCGTTTTGCATTTTATTTATAATGAAATTAGACCCCTGGATGGAGAAGAAACTTTTAAAACATTTGTCTAGCTGGAATGGTAGGGATTCTGTACTTGAAGAATTTTATTTCGTATTAGTTACACATCATCACTAATAATCGTTATCTATCATTAAAATTTATTATTAATACTAACATGCTGGTGAAGTCTTTAGTGAGACAGATCTGATTTGTAAAAGAGTCGAAGTGGATTCCTGTCTCATAAAATTTAAAACCTTCCCCACGAAAAATCCCGTAAGAACAGGAATGAAAATAATACTTTTGCACCATTATTGTGATCACTGTTCTCCGGACATAATGAACGTCAATGACTTCAAGTACACAATTCCCGGATACTTTCAGTAATACAAAAGTTGAGGACGGGTAAATTGTGCCATAAATGAGGAAATACAGGGTGAGTTCTCGAAAGCGGCGAAATATTTATATACATATTCTTGCCTGACAGGTAAATAATAATTAATCTCAAATTGCTGAGGAAGTCTTCTGTCACTTTGGGGGAATTCTTTACTAGGTCTATTGATGTTTGTTAACTGCCAACGGCTGGCAGTTAACAACTAACAACAGCAGCAAGTCACCAATTTGTAGCTGTTTGAGTAAGAGCTAACAACAGTTGTGGAACAGAACACCAAGAGTTGGCTGAACCAAAATGTATTGAACGAACCGTGATAAAGGAGTCAGGAGGGTGAGAGTTGAAGAATGAGAGCAATTAGAAGGCGGCGTAAGAGTGTGTTTGACAAGCGTATGTCTGTGTGTATGTGTGTGTAGGCATTGAAAAGCCATTTGGGCGTGGACGCATGAGGATATAAATGCAGGTGTACTTCTAATTAAAGGGATGGTTATAGAAAAGCGGGGATAGTATGAACAGAAGGGAATGGTTGCAGACATCGCCGTGGTGAAACCGAGCCCTTGTAACGCTCATTCAAGATCTCTTAATTAGCTTATTCCGATAATTAAAATAAACCACTTGAGGACACACGATGGTTATACGCAGGGCGCTTGAGGTTACAGTAGGGTCAACCACTTCAAACACCACTGTGGGACCGAGATAATTAGGTCTCAGGGATTAGTGATGATATAGATGAAAAATTTCGAAAACGCGTGCAGATTCATCCTTCAAGTCAAAAGTTGCATATAAATGGCATTAAGATTAAAAAAATGGGCAATAAATTCTGCCGTAAACAACTGAAATGGTGCTAAAAGAATCTAAAGCTAGAGATTCAGTAATTAGCCATGATAAAGTTATTAGTTAAGTCGGAACTGAGGACAAAGAAGGCATTTTTATGATACTGCTAATTGAAGGTTAAATGAGTGAAAACAAAGTTAATCTATTAATACAGGCCATGGTATCCGACCATGAAGCTGCAATCAGTCTGATTTGACCTTTAAAATAAAGTATTTCATATATTAATTATCAAATAATTTCGCGTTTTGTTTTCTATATCTATGAATATATTTGTGAAGATCCATAGTTTCAAAGAGATCATCTACGAAAGTTGAACAATCTTCTCTTATGCAATGTAAACCAGGTAACATTGAAAAAGTTTCACAAATTGTTCTTAAGTCTGAAGCTTATCTGAGTGTAACACCAACATTTTGTATCGTATACAGAATTCCTTCAGCCTTGACAGCCTTAAAAACTAATTAAAGCTGCACTTATCTGTCTTATGTTCTGCTATAGGTCATTGAGTTATGTGTTAAGTTATCATATTATCGAGTTTTCTAGTTTGGTGGCTCTGCGAGATCACTACTGAGACTTCAAGTTTGTTACGTTATAATAGATCTAGTGACACAGTGATGAACTCAATCGAAACTGTGAAAATTGTGATCATTATGTGAGGAATTGTGGAACAAATGAATTTATCGAAACTTGATAAGGACTCTTTGTTAGTGAGATATATCCTGCGTGATATGCTCCGAATATCACCAATAATCCTGAAAATCTAATGGCAGGATTACCAAACGAAACGAGAATCACCATACCGTTCTATAAGTTCGCAAAAGTGACCACGATCTCTGTCTGGCCTATCTCCCACCACTTTCGCCGAAGGAGTCGATCGAAAGTTCGGGAAGGTGTTTGGTGACAACACCCCTCTTTTCAATAGGCGTTATAAGTGCCTAAATTTGGCCATACGCGAAGGTGAAGATATTGAAAACGATTGTGAATTGAGTGTGCAATGCATTCTCGTATGGGTCGGTAAAGGAGGATCAATTCAGGTGCCTTGTATTCATTCAGGATTTTCGTCCCGTATTTTATTTAGGACTTCGCCTGAAATTGTTATCTATTTTAGATAAGAACCCGGATGTTATGTTACACAATGTGTTGGATGAATACACCAACCTCCGAAGCCTCATCGCCGACTCGAACATGGTTGAAAGCAGTGAACTTCAAGCGTACCTAATCAAGAAACCCGAAATCGACCTATCAACCGAAAATAACCCGATGTTGCAGCCTCAGGAGCAGTAGACATATCTCAACAACTTTAATGATAAACTGAGGTGCCGGTTTTGTGGCGATTTCCACTTCTATAAAGATAGTACTTTCTTCAAAAATCAGTGTCAGGACTGCAATTCATGCAGACACAGGGAGGGATTCTGCCAGATCAGTCAACAACGACCGTATAAGGACTACAGAAGGGGCTCAATACTGCCAAGAGCATGGCATACTAACCACGATACAGGTTAATATAAGTATACGTTGCTATGAAACCCTGTGCATTAGTGGGACATTTCTTGAGTTGCAGGTTGACACTGGGTCAGATATCACCATATTTTCAAATGAGGCTTGAAAAATCTCTTGGCAACCCCTAGCTAGGTACCGTTTCTTTTAAAGTATCTAGTTCCTTAGTGCAACTGTCGGGAGTGATGAAATGTGAGAAAGCCTTCAAAGAAAATCCCCGCCACTATGTATTATGTGGCTGATTGCGATATCAACTTCCTCGGGATGGATTTGACTGACATGCTTAACTTCCTCGAACTGAAAATCCAAAGTATAACTTGCACACAAATGCGAATAAAAGAGATGATGAAGCGAATCGCAGTCGTGTTTGAGAACACCTTGGGGAAGTGCACACAAACTGTCGCCAGATTATTTCCAAAAGCAGGAGAAAATTGTGTATTCCGACCGAAAAGACCAGTACCCGTTGCAACCATGAAAATTGTCGAGGACAAATCGGTACGCTTAGAACATATTCGAAATGAGCCACCCCAATTATAGTAGTACTAAGGACGAATGGGTCGACACGTATCTGTGCAGATTATGCTACGAGACTTACGTCATCCTTGGAGGATAATCCACTGCCCGTAGCGGACACACCTTTCACGATCCTAAAGGGGGGAAGTTCTTCACGAAAATGGACCTTTCGGATGCCAAGCTTCAAGTCGAGGTAGAAGCAGAGTCGTGGGCTTCTAATGATCAACACTCATCGGGGCTATTCTGTATATGAGACCGCCTTTTGGGATCAAAACTGCCCCAGAGATTTTCAGCACATTATGAACTAGTGGGTACCGTAGCTTACTGACAGCAGCGCATGTGGAGATTCAGAGAAGGAATAATATAGTTTCCATCTTCAGGCCGATAACTGTCAGTTCTTTCTAATCCCCCTTAATCAACTCCTGCACAAGGATACACCGTGGGAATGGTCGCCTGCATGCGAAAAGGCTTTTGAGAGGGTAAAATTGATCCTGAATTCGGAGCTGCTACTAGCTCACTATGATCAAAGTTTGCCTATGGTCCTCGCAGCTGAGGCAGTCATCCCTCATATTTTTTCAGATGGCTCTGAAAAAACGATAGCATGTATCTCCCGTACACTCACACCGACAGAAAGGAATTACGAACAAATCGAAAAGGAAACACTGGCCATTATATATGTAGCAAAAAATTCCATAAGTAAATATATGGCAGGTGATTTACACTCTTAACGGACCACCAGCCATTGTTGACCATATTTAGCTCAAGAAAAGGAGTCTAAGTTCATTCTGCAAATCGTCCTCAACGGTGGGCACTCATGTTGATGGGCTATGACTACGACATTAAGTATTAAGTAACGGAGGATTTCGTCCAACTTGATGGTTCACCTCACCTTATCGATAATCAGCGCGTGCAAAACGAGAAAGCGGTGGTAGCATTCGTGTCGGATGTACAACACATACAGACGAAGTCGAATCGAAACACTACGATATCAGCAGAGGACATACGAAAGGAAACGGAGAAAGATGCAGTCCTACAGCAAGTGTTAAAGTTGATCCTATCCAAACGGCCTTCATCCCTACCAAAAGGAGATCTACTTGAACTTCACCGTCGACGAGATTCAGTAACGGTAGTTGACTCTTATCTAATGTTTTTGGATAAAGTTATTATTCCTTCTGTCCTTAGAAATAAGGTCCTACGACAATTTCACTCAAGCCATCCTGGAATAAGTCGGATGAAATCCACAGCCAGAGGATACGCTTACTGGCCAGACATGGACAAGGGCATCGAATATGAAATGCCGAGGACCAGATTAAATGTCGATTTCGCGGGTCCGGTAAGTGGTGTTACTTATTTAGTGGTTGTCGATTCATATTCTAAATGGCCAGAAGTAGTTCCACTAACCTTGGCGATTAGCAGCTCAACAGTCGGAGCACTAGATAGAATCTTTTCGATACCCTGATTGCCAAAAACTCTGATTTCGGACAAGGCACAGTTTACATCAGTCGCTTTTAAAGAGTTCTGCTAGCGACGATCAATCGAACACATCAGAACCTCTCCATATCACCTTCAGTCAAATGGACAGGAAAAAGATACGTCGAGACGCTGAATCAAAGCGAAAGGGGATGGAACTATGGATGAGGCACTGCAGAATTTCCTGCTGGGATACAGATCAACCCCGTATCCTGCGTTAGAAGAGAGATCCCTGGTGTTAATGGGTCGAAAGTTAAGAATGATTCACGAAGCGATGCTGCTGAAGAAAGTTCTACCGGACAGAGGGAGGGGCAGTCAGAAGAGCGATTTTGCTATTAACACCCCAGTTTATGCTCGTGATTATTGACTGAGACGCCAGTAGACAGCTGCGATTATCATAAAAAGGCATGGGAGCATGATTTACGATGTTGAAGTCGGTGAAGACACGTAGGTCCACCACCATAATCAACACCGACAAAGACGTACGGAACCCACTACGAATATGCGTTATCTTTCTTTATATTCATTACTTGATACGCTTAGTCTTACTCCTTTTCTACCACTTACATCTTAGGTTATGGATCAGGTTATGGTTCTGTCACGTGCGGCCCAAACAAGAATGAAACCTTCTCGTGTTCAGATTGATGTGTCCTCGAAGACCTACCGATAAATTGCCTACGAAAGGAAATGTTAAAAGAAATAATAATCATTTCCCCCGCCGCCAATATTTCTTCAGTAAATAAAATGTAATTTCCCTCTTTATTTCTTTACTACTAAAAGGCATTTCATAATTATGTCTATTTGTTTAAGCTGATACCGACTGAGACTGCATTTCGTTAATATACGCGTGTTTACCATAACATATCTTGTGTTCTGCAATGAGGTATTGGCTTCTCTGTTAAGTTGCTATATTATCGAGTTTTCTAGATTGGTGGCTCTGCGAGATTAGTACCGGGCCTTCCAGTTTGTTACCTTATAACTTAATCCACATCGCTTTTGTGAATAATATTTCAAATATTGGCGACTTCGTTGATAGATATGCTTTTTATATCACAAGGATTTATTATTAAATTACATTAATTTTCCGTATTAAATAAGTTTAATATTTCTTTATGTTTATTCAGTCTTACGATTGATTAAAATGCCTAAATAAAATAACAATTACGAAACACGTGGGAAATATATGCTTCACTACCGCTACTCTGTAATGAAATACATTGTGAGAATCATTACTTTCTAATGGTGTAAACTCCGGTGTTGGCATATAAAACCCCTAGAAGAGTGAGCATAGGCTGATTGTTGTACTTATGCGCACAAAGTAAGATTCTTTTGTATTATTATAAAATTATATCCGAAAATATTTTTACAAAGCAGCGTTTATGTGTTTCTATAAATCTCTTCATGCATAATAAGGAGATTTCGTTAATGACATGAAAATTCAAGTCAGTTTTATGGGGGTATTTGATCGGAAGTGGGGTTATTGAGCAAAATGGTTAGACTGAAAAAAATGTCCTATCTCATTTCACCAATACAAAAACTGTGAGCTGTAGAGTACCGTTTAAGAACACGTTAATCTCTCAATTACTGAATAAAATCGAAAATGAAGTGGTAAGACCGACCTTTCTTAATAAAATAATCCCAGTCAGTGAGTACTGAAAACCGTAGGCACGCATTTGATGCAATATAGAAGACGATTCGTGAAATCTGAACCTTGGAATGTAAACTGCCCGTTTAATAAATTTTGTACAGCCCAAATACGAAATTAAATGAAATAAAACTCTTTGATACTTGACGTTGATCTCAGTTTCTTTTTGCTCCTTCCCTCTTCATCATCTATTTGAAGTCTCCAGTAATCGATTACATTTGCTTCCGACAATTAAAAACTGTAAAATTTTTATATTACCTTAGGCAATAATAATTGATTTAAAATATGGAACCGAAAAGCAAATGATAAATAAAACAGTTTTAGATGCACGTTAGGTAGCATCACCTTCAAGGTTAATTTGATTACAAAGAGTGTTTACCTTAACATTGACCAATCAGTATCTTAATTATTTAACTGCGGATTTATGATTTTTCTGAACACATGTCTGTCATGAATACGCACTATGATGGTTACGAAATTAAACATATAAGCATGTCCAAGAACTTCTCATGTTTTGTTCCACAGTGCGATCTAAAGACAGCATTCATATTTGAAATTCAACAGCTGTGTTTGCATAATGAAATTAAATTATTGGCAAAAATTAATCCAGTGAGAGTGTGTTGTGAACCATATGATATCAAAATTATTACTATCCATGAACTTGGTAACATTGTTTACGTCGTAACGTACGATAACTCAAACTTGAGAGTTAGAAGATCTCAATTATGTACAAATGAAGATGTCCATTTCAAGTAATTATTAAATTGTAAAACTTTTAATGTTGTAGATGCATTTTCGAATTTTCCCAAATATCCATTTCCGACTTCGATTTCGATGTTCAAAAAATGCGGTTGGTTGTATATTCGGGTTCTATTTTACATCTAGTAAGATATAATTTATGTTTCATCATGTATTTTAGTGTCACTTTGATAATCGATTACAAACTATTCAACTTGGAACGCATAAATATAAAGTCATTTTAGCGGAATTTCTTGCTGCTGATTTTATCGGTTCTATTGATGAGTCAAATCTGCTTAAATTATGGAAGACGGATACTTTAACATTGCATTCATCTGTTTCGTTGAGTGGATTTTCTTCTCTTGTTTTTTCTAATGAGATTTTATATTATGGGACGAGTGATGGGCAGGTAAGTCAGCTTATTGTTTTGATTTAAGTAGTTGTTCTCACTGTCTTATACATCAGCCAAAAGTCGACCCAATTTCTTAGCAACTGTTCCAAAACTTTTCAAGACTTCTCCAAACCATGAATCCGCGACTGTACAAAAAGGTATTAAATTAATAAAGAGGATATCTTGTTAGAATCATCCCGGTCGAAATGGAATATCACTAAATCACTATCTACGGTATCTATTTCCGATAAAGCGGCTTCTGAAATTCTGGCTCTAAGTATACCAAATGACACTAACAAGTATTTGGATATTTTAACTTTAAGATACGTTTTATTCATTTTATTCTTTTAAGTATTGTCGTTGTTACATCAGCTGCTATCTGTCTCTTAAATCAACGAACACGAAGCTTTGAATTGGCAATCCCGTTTTCATACTTTCTTGTATCGAATTGGTACTATGCGATAGCCGCAAAAGTTTCCTCTTCTGAAGTAAGCACAGCAAGTTATATGAACTATAACTTTTAGCGTGGAACTGTTATCGCTATTCAGTCACTCAATAATCGATATATACTAGCTTCTATGGATACAAGTGTATTTTCTGATTGTAATAATGGATACTGTGATACAAATGCCAGGGAGAATGAATATGGAACCCTGTCTTTCTTGGCCAAGTAAGTATATTACTCATTCTTTCCCTTAAAATTTAAATGTCATAATATTTGATTGTGGATTGGCTTATTTGAAAATTATGAAGAAGCGATTTGAGGATAAATCACTATTAAACTTATCAGAATTGTTTATAAAACTAAACTGATAATGTTAAACTATACTGATCTATTATATAGATTTATTAAGAAATTTTAATAATTTAGGTCTAAACAGTATCAAAATGAAAGAAAATAACTGCAATATGAAATATTTTTGGTTTTTTCTTAATTCGATTTGATATGTGAAAATATTGACTTCTAAAAGTTTTATAAATCCTAGAAATAAATGTTGAATTCGCAAATATGTGACTACCTCAATAAATACCAACTTCCTGATCAAAAGTAAGGTATTAATACGCTAAGAGGGCGATACTTCGTCACTATTCTAAAAGTGGTTATTTTCTAATTTGCCGATAGCGCATTTAGTGCTTTAAATAAATCCGTGAAAATGGGAACTCCTTGATACAATCTTTACCTACAATTTGGATATTTTTTTCACTTTCACAGAGAAAAAGAATAAAATTTGAAGTGGCAATGAGTATAACAGGGCCTCAGAATATTAAAACGTATTACAGATGAGCAATTATTAATGCCAAAATTATTTTTTTGTACATAGATAACTTTACAGATTTTAATCATGAGAAAACATCTAAATATGGGGAAAAAACCGGGTCTAATAGAGCATTAAACCAGTCAGGACATCGAAAATCTTATTTTATTTGGATTCAGGGGCACTGAGTTGTCGGTCTTTTCTTTAAAAAGAGAATTCCCTTTGTAATATCATCATGTTCGATCTTCATCATTTGAGTCCCCGATTCATGGATAAGATTATGTCTATTATACTCAGATCTCGTTGATCTGTTGATTTAGTTCCGTGGTTGGTCATGTCACTCCGATTTATTTATATCTTTTAACAGCCAAGAGCAAGTTGATGAGATAATCGGTGATACACTTGGCAGAGCGTAATCCACTACAACTTACTCAAAACTAACACAAACAGGGTGTTTTTTTAAACATTCTTGGTGAATTCTATTAATGTTATTTAACCAGATAACATCACCGGACCCACTAATAATACTGCTATAGCTACGTTTCCTTTATCATATTTCAGCACTGCCCTGAATGAGTCGAATCCATTTAACAAAGCACTCGCTTATAATACCTCATCTAATACTCCTAAAGCAAAACAGTCATCTGTCTTAAATACAAGATCAACTGTTCGATGTCTTGCTAATAAGAGTAATTATCGCAACAATTATCTCAATCATCCAGTCGCTTTCGGTCACAAAATCAAATCGTCTGGATATGCTGCACAGAGTTCTAAGTGAGTTTTTATATGTTAGCTTTGCCTTATAAAGAATGCGAACCGAATTAATAAACTTTTTTCATGATTAAAGAGTAACTATGTTCAAACCTCAGATTGAAAAAGCTCAGACAAAAGTGAAATCATCGAAGGCGCAGTAAGATAATTTGATCGCTATTTCTACTTAAATCTCTAAGTAACATATTCTGTTTATTTTATTAGCAGGTTGAATAGCAAACTGCACCGCAGGTACCCAATTAATGTTGAACCGTCATTTTCCTGTTTGGCATCTGAGAAATTGGAAGCTGAAGAAACGCCGATATTTGCGGTTTCATATTCAAGTAATACAGTCACTTTTGTGTTAAAATTTGCCTTTTAATGGTCGAGCATACCACTTTAATTTATGAAAGTATTTTAACGCATGGCTTAGCACTAACCAAAGTATTAAGTCACTTCTCTTCATCAAAAAATAATAAAAATTCATATATTTAAATAATGGGGTGATTCTTTTAGAATTTTAATTAAAGCGTAACACATTTTCATCAATTATCTCTCTGTACTTGGCACAGATGTTCAATAATTGACCAAACTGAGAGCAGGGGTCTGACGAAGTTCGAAAATAGTTTTGAAAATATTTGTCATACATTACTTTTCCTTTCACTCGATTGTGTTGGCATCCTTATCCGATAAGAAGAAATTTACCAGTGCCTTTCAAGTCATTTTTAAAATTTAAAGTTCTCTATTCACTTTCAATAGATAACTCCTTATCGATTCTTTCTAGAACGGAGTAGTCAGTCACTTTAAAGGAATGTCACAACAAAATTTCAAAAACTTCTATGTTTTTGGATTTTAGATTCTACGATGACGATTTTACTTTTACTCTTAAGAGTTTAGCGTACTGGTGAGAATTTATGAGGAATTTTTGGTCAAATAAATGGTTGGAATTTTCCTCTGTTATAGCTCCTAGGAAATTATTTGTATCTTTATCGTAAAGAAGACCAAAGCAATTTTGCGCTTATTAGTAGTGAATAAAGTGCTTTCGTTGTATGATATTTAACTAACATCTCTATGTTGATATTAAGGTACTACCGAAGTGGCGATATTTTGTTTGTGTATAAAATAAGTAAAATATTATGATTTTATCCTTGACAGAAAAATAAATCGATTAACTTTGAAACCCTGCTCAGACTTCTTAAAATTCTGTCGACGAAATTCGTTCTTTGGCGTTCGTGTCTGGGAATGAGATCTGCTAATTTTGTTTATCAGATAGCAAATCAATTTTACATTCCACAACGATTTTACTTTTTTAATGATGTGAGCAGAAACCACCGCCGCTGAACATCTGATCATCTTCTTTTTGAATCTGCGCCACTATAGCCATATTATTGCCTTAACGGTTTGCATTAACTATCATGATCATTGTAGCCTTTTTAACTCATTTCATTCACCCTTAATTTACAAATCGGTAACGTAAATCAGGTTTTAAATGCCATTGTTAGGTGCATCTGATCAACAAAAAAAAACAATCAACTAATGTCTGTATTAAAAATACAGGTTGGACATAAAAATATATACCTTCAGATATTACAGTAACCAAATAGGGGGGATGGAAAAATGTGAATATGCTTTCTTGAAAATTGAGGATTTTTATTCAGCTTCAGTTGCAATGTGCACTTCTTTATCCTTACCATCTTCGTGTACGTGAGAAGGTTATTTCAGTTAGAAAATACTTTCAATACAATAAAAGACAATTGCGATGACTTTCATGAACGAATAATTGAATTATCTCATATCATCAGAGTCGAATATTTCACCATCCAATTCGTCTGATGATAGAAAAGGCCAAGGCCGCTAGTGTTGTATTCACTCAGTTTAAACGTGAAAAAATTTTATTTTTTATTTATCTGTTTGGTTTTGGTACAAGCTCTATTCGCCGCACTCTTTAACAATGGAAAACTTATTGATTTAAATTAAAAAGCCATTCTTCTTAATCTGTTACCTCTAGTGACGGGAGAACATGTAGCCATGGCTCAGAGCAACGGTCTATGTTCAATCCTTCGTATAGGTCGCAAACCCGATGGCACTTTTCGTTGGAAAGAAGAATCCGTACTGGCAGGTCATGGTGGTATTGTATTGAATGTTGACTGGTCGCTAGATGGTCGTCTAATCCTCACTACCTCTGCCGATCGAACAGCCCGAATCTGGTCTGCAAGTGGTGGAATTCTTCGGCTTGTTATCTCTACAACTCGTTGCGCTTCTGCAAATGGACTCGGAGAAATCATCTCATCCAATATAAACAGAAAGGTATTATCTAGTTAATAGGGTTCAACAAACTACTGATTAAAATATTGAATTTAGCGGATTTGAAGAATTTTATATGAAATATATAACATTATCAAATACAAGTGGAAATAATGCAAACTGATTTTAATAATCATAAGAAAGAATTTATATATGCATTTATTTACTGTTTAATGTCACAATGTTTTATGTACTTTAATTATTATTTACTGTCCATTAATTTTAGAGTTCCAAAATTTCCTCGGACTTTGCAGACAATGTTCAATTTGGACGGTTTCATTTGGAAGACAATTTTTTTCATCTGACTTGCCGAAACGAAATATATTTCTTCACATACAAAATTGATACAAATGTCAATGCCCTTCAGAGGTATGTTTCTCTCCGCTTTACTATTTATTTATGCACGGACCTGACAAATTTGTCTAAATTTTGTAAAAGCATATAACCCGTAGTAAATACGTCGATAAAATAGTTACTGAATATATCAGGTATCGCTTTATTCAAATTAGACAACCACAATCCGAAGAGGTATATAAGATGTTGTAGTTTCATAATAAAGGTAGGAAAATTAACCGGCCTTTTTTCTCCCAACCTGGATGGGTCGTTGTTTGATCGATGAGGATGGTGGTAATGAGTGACATTGGCCAACTCTAAGTAAGATATAACATGAAGCAACTCCATTCAATACAATATACCTTTTGAAGGATGCATGGACCACATTTTACCTTTCAGATGTCATACAGTTGCCTCCTACAAACGAGTGGCAAAGTTTTCATTTAACAACTGTACCAAGCTAACTGCTGTTTCTTCAACAAATCTATTTTACTCTTGTAAGTTACATGCATTTAACCCAATCAATTAATCCAAGATATGATGTAGAGTTTTGTTTATTTTCAGACCTTCTTTTGGCTGCCGGATCTGATCATTCGCTGAATGTCCTGGATATTAATACACAAACCATCGTTCGCAGTACTTCTGTAATCCACGATGCCACTGTTACAGGAATTGCCATAAATCAGGTAACATACCAAAAACAAGAAACTTATTATTGTTATTACCCATGGCACAGAAAAATTTTTACAAGTTTTAATTGTTGGAAAGCGCTCAAATAAGGAGAACAACAAAGGAGTCCTATTTGTCTGATGGGACCGATAATTAGTAGGCAATGAAGTCAGAATGTCATGAACATAACTTTATTTGAATTTAGCACTGAGTTGCTTATAAGGGAAAGAATTCGCTTTTTGATATTCTAATTTTTAGTCTTCTTCGTGTGACCTTTCGGGTCATGAAAGAGATGATGATGACCGATGACCATGCCACCTCGATTTGTTTACATTTCTTCACTAATGAAGATATATTTAACACAGAACATTTTATTGATATTTTTCATCTATGAAATTGTCAGAAAAATTCTGAAATTTTTCATAAAATGAAATACAGTTAAGATACCACAACCCTTTTTTCTAAACCAAGTACATTTCACTTTCTCACAAATTTTTACAGATTGGTTATATAAAATAAACTGAAAATATAATTAAACATATTTAATCAATCCGTTTATTATTAATCTCAGAACAGTCTGGAACACATAATCAAGTTAGAATTGAGTTACTTTTTCTCGAACCCTGCATTGAAAGCTCATTTAATAGCTTTAACGAGTTTACATATCTTTTCTAAGGGTTCGTTATATTCATCTTTCACCGAAGGATCCTCACTTGAAAGAGACTTTGGTGATTGTGGTAGTTCCTACAGTCTTTTTGCCACTGCGGCGCCAGGCGACAGCGTCCGTCTATGGGATTTGCGGGTCGCCAGGGGTCACGTAGCCGAGCTGGCTCGATGCCGAATCATTTCTGGAGGTGGAGCTAACGGGGGTTCAGTGCGGGATGCTGCGATTCCTCCGGTTACCCTTGCCTTTTCCCCCTGTGGAAAATATGTCTGTTTTGGAGCACTTTCTTCTTATATGACCAGCTCCTCACAATATCTCAACCCCGCAGTCGTCGATATTCGGAGAGTCTGCAGTCCTCTCGCCCTATTAAACTCTCCGAATAAACGATCATGTCCATCCAATGCTGCAACTGTTGTAGCTTGGAATCCTGCTAGACCTGAGGTAAAAACTGCGAATTGATTTTGCCGATTAGTTTATTTTTCAAGCTACACATTAAATACGTGATGACCAATCCACGCGGACCACCAGTGAAGTTTATATCGATTTTTATATCTTGATTTATCTTGCGAGTTCAGTGTCAATGGAATCCAAAATCATGTACACTATATTACTAGTTTACTTTAAGTAGCATCTATATTTTTTATTATACTTATTAGCAAGGGATTTTAGGTTTAATGTTTTTTGACTTAGAACTTCCACTTTAATAACAATTTTACATTTATTTCAGATAACAACTGGATCTTTGGATGGTCGACTTTCCGTTTATGGATAAATACTTCCTGAGTGTTCTTTCTTTACTTGTGAATTTTTCCGTTACCGCTCTCAGACGTTAGTAAATTATAATATAAATTAATTTCTATTGTTTTTTAAGATGTGCAATCCGGATGGAGTTGAATTATGAAATATTTAGTTTTAATTTTAAAAGTGGGTTGCATAGCAATAATTGTTAATAGCATTAATATGATTATTAAATCGAAATATCCAGGCTAATATCAAGAGTTTGGATTTGTGAAGGGGTAAACTCAATGATCAACCATCAAACTGTGAGATTTAGATGATGTAAAGCTCTTTGATTCTTCTTTACGCCAACTTGTTCCTCTCGGTTTGCTGTCTTTCACAATTACCGTAACTTTTCCTTTGTTTGTTGTTTCTTGATTCCGAGGAAGGCATGATTATGGTTTGATAGGACAGAAGGAGAAATAGGTTCCCAAAATCTACAAAATATCTTCACGCCTTTCGTCTACCACACAGTGGTTTGAAAAATGTCCTCCAATCATTTTAAGAATAAATAGAGTTCACAAGAACCATTTAACTTTCGAAAAGAATAATTGACGTATCATACCGTATATAACTTTCCGTCAATTTAATTTAGTATTGGCAACCATATATATCCTTGTACAACTCATGTCCCAGTTACGCTCTGTCCAAACCTTCATTTGCAGTCAAATAAATATATCCAGGTTTAGGTTATTTGTGAATCGATGATAGAAAAATTTATTATTAAAAGTATCTTTTTTTTCTATTTTCCTCCAAAATAGCCTTCTTGTCAGGGTTGAGAAAGGAGAATATTGCCTCAGGTAGTCAATAATTAGATTTGTGCCACTCTGACACCTAGTATACCTCAAGGGTAAACTTCTCAATGTTCGCCTCTCTAGTTCCAATTAGACCATTATAACTTAACAAAAATAAGCATATCCCTTAAGGTTTAATGTAAAAAATACGGATTTAGTCCAACAGATTTTATCTTCTTTGCGTTTACTGTGCATCATTGCAGCAGACCACTGGTATTTTTCCATAGACATGGACTTCTTTTAATGAAGTGGGTCTAGCTAACGAAAGACTAAAAGGCAGTTAAAAAGACACGGGGTCAATCCTACTTGCAATTAAGACTCGATCAAATTTACTTGAAAGTTTCATCCAATCTCTTCTGCTGTATGACCTTGGCCTACGATCCTCCATCGTAAATAAATAAATATTAGAGTCTCTAAGACACCTTGTTGCACAATTGTAAAGACCGAATTTACAGCCAAGTTTTCACAGAGGAAATACCACTTGGCAGATAATGTTTTAATAATTGCTTCCAGACTGAACTGCTCTGAAATCTGTAGTATCTGCGCACTCTACTTGCAGGATTGCTCTGTCCCTCAATGTATTGCCTCATACCACCTTATACGTAATTTTCAGTTGATGATTTTTTATTGATTGTCTTTCGACGAACAACGAGCACGTAACTACACAATTGCCCCATCTTATCTATATTCGCGTCCGTTTCTCACAATCCAAATTATCCTCGCTCAGTACTGATGCCTTCCCCTTCTTCCCAATTCCCCCTTCTACTCCTTCCTCTTTTCTCTCCTTATTCATTCCCAATTATTCAATACACATTTGTCCAACTAAACTTTTGATCTTCTCACCTCGTGACTTCTGACTCTAAATACCACGGTATTTGTTGATATTAACTTCTTATCACTGTGCATGTGATATAAATTACGGATTTAGATGTCAATCGTATGTTTTCTAAGCAGTCGAATCGGTGTGCATTTATAGAATAAAATTTAATTCATGATTTATTTATCAACGGACCTTATATCAACTGAATATCCGAAAATTTCTAAAAGCACTTTAGCTGAATTTATGAATACATTTGATCATCAAAAGTGCCTTTTTCCTAAATAGCAGGAATTTTTCAATAGTCCAAAATTGTAATTATAAAATCGATTTTTCTTCTTTTCACAATTACGCCTTCAGAGACATGAATCGACATTATTGGCCATTTTAGGCATGACAGCCCAACGAGAAGTTTCCATTTCGTTACCCCCCACCTCTATCAATATTAACCGCATGACCAGTCTTACAATGCCCTGACCCTGCAAATGATCTTGCCATGCTATCTGTTGGTACGATATTAAATTTACCTCTTAGCTGGTATCAATGTGCACGTAAAATTAATAACGAATATAGATATCGATGCTGCGCTGATTAAGCAGTAGCAAATCGGTGTGAATTTATAGAAAATTAAACTTATAGTTCGATTATTAGACGAATATTTTAGCATGTCTAGATATGTTATATTTCGAAGAAGAGATCTGAACAGTCAAGGATCTTTGAAACGGTATAATAGCTAATAAAAGTACGGTGTAAATCATGTATACCATTGACCATCAAGGCCTTTTCTTCAATAGCACAGATTTTCAGCTAGCTCAAAGTGGTAACTCTAGGATTGTTCTTCTTCTTTTCAGAATTGTCTCAACTAAATACTAAGATAATGTTATTAGAATAGGACAAAGACCAGCAATTTTAATAGACGCCCGACAGTTAATTGTTTCAAATTACTGAAAAGTGCACAAGAATGCGTGAATGAAACTTTCAATGAGAAAATGCAACATTACCAAATATTATTCCTAGATGATAATAAGATTCCTGCTGGTTGTTTTATCTTCACGTTGCTGTTCTATTTAGTTCGAATTTTTAGCTCAGTTTTATCTTGTTCTTTTTTTTCATCTTTCTGAGATATCAACACTTCGAATGCGTTGCACCAGTTGACAAAGCAATAGATAATATTGTACACTATTGAAAGTAGATTTCTCACAATCTTGACAATTTGGTCACTTTTATCTTCTTTACTCATCTGAAATCACCGTATACAATTAATCAGATTTGACGTTTTAGTAAATTAGACTTTGTTCTTGCCCTTCGTATGAATGGAGTGCAATCAATTTCCCTACATTTTCGTTGTACGCCATGCAAGAATTCATAAGACGCACAAGAACAGTTCTCAACGAAATGTCTGATTGATTAGAGTCCTGCTAATCTTTCTCCTCATCCTGAATGTTGTGATCCAGTTGTCAAAAGCCTCTCTATTTTTAATTAATTTTAATAATTATTTTTTTATTAAAGGCGTTAAATGATAAAACGACATTTTTATCGATCTCTCTAGTGCAAATGACTAAAGAAAATAACAGTAGAATATGTGTTCATACGTATTCATTTGAAAATTGAGTTGAATTTCGAAGTTAACATCACATTGAGTAAAACTACTTGCTCCCAGACAAGCCATTTCAACGTATCATCAACTTCAGTTATCATTCGATTTTGACTAAGCTTCAAGAGAATGATGTAAATGCTATTGATTCGCTATGTTTAGACAGAAGTTTATTTACTGTTGCATGAATATTGAGATCAGTACAGCGCTGAAATTATCATTTGGCATTTGGATAAATCATTTGAGTAAAATTATGGCGCACTGATATCTTATTGGTTAATACTTGAGCCAATCATAGCCCTATCAAAATAGGTCAAATAAGGCATTTAAAAATTGAGTGATTTCGCTCTTTTTGATTAATCAATCTGATTGGTTGATTACCTGTATTATGCTACTGATGTTAATTCAACAATTTTTCATATTATTATGGGTGGCAACGAGAATGTGTCACGTATGGTTCCATTCTATTCTGCCATGCTACAACACCCGAACATTCTCTTTTCTCACCTCTTCCCTGAGTCTTAAGCACAGGATCCCGGAATTGGGGAGAACTCAGAAGTAGAAAACAGGAATTGTGTCGTTTGTGGGGACACGAATTCAAGTAGACATTATGGGCAATATGCTTGTGAAGGATGTAAAGGCTTCTTTCAAAAGACTGTTACAGGAAGCCTCATGTATGAACTCAAATGTAACGGTCTGTGCCTTATTGAAGTAAACACTCGTAACAGATGTCAGTACTGTGGATTTCAAAAGTGTCTTAATGTGGGAATGCAAAAAGATAGTAAGTTTCAACAATTTGTCAATAATTATACATTTATTTCCAAACTATTAGTACGTTGTCCTGGCGACTCAGCGGTTGGTGCGCTCTTCTGAAAAGTGAGAGGCTGTAGGTTCTGTACCCATAAGTAAAATCCAGTATTTGGGATAGATACTTCCTCTGGTAATATATGGCTAATAACAGGAAGTGGTATGTTTCAAGTTTCTCGATAAGAGGCCTTCATAATGCTACTCCTCTGCCCTATGTGAGTTGCTTTTCTTCGAAAGTATTGGAAGATGGATCATTTTTTTATTATCATACTTACCTTGAATAACTTCAATTAAATTATTTTGTTACAAACAAATTGGCTAAACGTCAATTTCGAATTTGCGGCTTAAAAATTCGTAATCTTGTGTCTGATTATTTACTTATTTATGTTTTGTCCAGTGATTAATTTTACGTTCGGATGAAGTTATCTAATTCAAGTAAATACCTATCATGACAAATGCTCCGGTCAAATTTCGACCCTAGGTGTTTTCTAATATTTACTTAGGGGTCAAAAGGTGCTTTCGTCTGAACAAATCCTCCCTTTGACCCATGTGAATAGATGGGTCAAACATCGGTGACCTCTGACCCTGATACAAGTCAATGTAGACCTCCACATTATCAAAAATGCCTATATATGTGGCAGTTAATTTAACAGTCAGATGGATCTAACCTATCACAATCGTCCTCTAGATTGCAATTATCAGTTTGATTTAGGTGTAAATGAGCATGGTAACTCCCAAGCCCATTTTGGGAAGCGAATTTTCCGATACTCATCTTGAGCTGAGGGATAGCATCATGGAGTTTCTCAGGTGAGAAACTCAAGTACACTATCCTTTTATTGGCCAGACTTAACTACTTTGTATGACCATTCCGATCAGTGGATGTGCTCAAATGGGCAAGCACGTCAACAGCTATGTTATCGTGGTAAATTCGGCTCAAGTTCTTATTTTCTACCTCTTTTTTTCAGTGGTGAAATAATAACAATAATGAACAAGGAAAGCACGGGAAGGCTCCATAGTATTTATCTTTTTCCAAGATTTGTGTTGAAAATCACTTCCTTTCAATGGGCTCGAAGCTTTGTGATTGAAATTATGAATGAAAAAACTTAGATAATGAAAGTAATGATCTCAACTGTTCTTGGTGGTAATGGTCCTTGAGGTTTGAAGTCAACTGATTAGACCCTTTGAGAACCCATTCTGTAAGCCCATTGAGCCCATTGACACCTGTTAGGGTGTCAAGTTTAAGCATTAACTTGAAATGAATGCTATTGTTACTAGACCGCTGGAGTAAAATTTCGCATACGCGTGCAAGCATCTTCGAGTTTTCAAAAGTGAAGGGTCGTGCTACTATCATAACTTGTTGCGTAATGTTGGATATCAACGCTTTAAATCAAATCTGACAGCCTTGGGAAGTTAACTTCAGTGTTTCTATCAATTATTGTTTTTCTTAAGTTAATTGGAAAGGAAATGAACACCGTTTGTTTTTCCTATAGTAATTCGAAGAGAATGGTCAGTAGACATAATTTCGGCTCTTGGCTATTTTATTCCCTTCTTCTATGCAACAATAAGATATAGAGAGAAGACACATGTGACTAGCTTACTTTTTGACCACCAGTACAGAAGTCCGTTGAGATTTGAAGGGGTCTTCGGGTTAGTGAGCCTGAGATAGTGCCGTAGATGAGGAGGAGATTCCATGAATTGGAATAATCAATGTACTCACCAAGAGAGCATTAATACTAGTATGAACTTCTCAGGATATCACTCTCCTGTCCAAGTTGAGTGTTTGAATGCATTTCTCTTCAAAGGATTTAGGGTTTATCGCAAGTTCTACTTGAGTTAACAAACTTTTTAATAAAAAAGAAATGTAATTTCTAAGGTACACTTACTATCGGCGGTTACTACTGCTCATCAGAACAGATCGAATGCCTAGATTTACTTATTACAGCACACAATTAGCATTTCCTACTTCTGACTCTCTCCCAGGCTACGAAATTTCTAACCTCATTATACCAATCTTCCCTTCAATTCAGATAAAACTAGAACTGGGGAACATAGTTTAAGAAGACGGACAAAGCGTGCCTCCTAACTTACAAATACGACAAGACTAGAGTGAAGTGTTGTTTTGGAGAACTGCCTTTAAACTCTTCAGAGGTAAAGACCGAAAATCATTAAGAGTCGTTATATAGCTATATTTGACCGGCTTTGATTTACTTACTATTCAAACATATTGATTAATTATTTCTTATAGCTGTTGGGCGATCACGACCCTGTATTCTCCTGTTCAAACCTTCCAAAAACAAAATATTTCCAACTTCATCGGATATTACACCACCTTCGGTGGAGGCCTTCATGACGTCTCAATCTCCTCCCACCGACTTACTCTCTTCTCTGAAGAGGACTGAAAACCTTCTTAGAAAGTCAATAAGTAATAGCTGTATTCTGGAGAATTATATCAACTGGGCTAGAAATATGCCCTCCATT
Source organism: Hymenolepis diminuta (assembly GCA_900708905.1). NCBI lineage: Eukaryota > Metazoa > Platyhelminthes > Cestoda > Cyclophyllidea > Hymenolepididae > Hymenolepis > Hymenolepis diminuta. The sequence continues at coordinate 1,835,704 of CAADRB010000010.1, forward strand.
GATGCCCCTAACGTAAGTCTAAGGAGGTTCGATTTCTTCTAATTTTCACTATATTAATGATCACACAGGTCCACTAAATGCTGATCCTCATTATTGCAGTTTAATTCATCCCATATGTAGAATAAAGTGTTCGGCTGCTAGTAGTATAGCCGTCAGAGCAGTAATTTAAAAAGTCAAAGGTCGTAGATTTGAGGCTCACCAGTAACCAGCCATTATCTGTCAAAAGAGAGATTATTCTCAATATAGGGGCTCTAGAATATGGTTTTTCTAAGATAATTGTCGAAAATTTTGTCCAGCATCTATACTCGTAGTCCATTGATAAAGCTTTAGAATACCGTTAACAATAACTTGCTTGCTGTTGCACATGAAGTTATCGGTGACTAATCAACTATTGAGAGTGTTATAATTTCGTTTGTTTCATATTATATGGAGGATCACAAGATCAATTCCCACCAGTGCATATCCAGTAATGCAGATTCTGGGAGAATGTGTTTCTCATGAGACCGCCTCCATGATACCCCTCCCCCTCCGTTTTATCGGTTCCTCTCCAAGTGGGCTTTCAAGGTTTATTTCTAGTAGGCTGGAAACTTGAAGGATTCCCCCTAAACGTTTTTCGAAAATATTTTTTGAGCTACATTAATTTAAATCATTTTAATGATAAATTATTTTTACTTTTTCGTTACCGTTTCAGAATATTGCTTAGCGATCGGTAACCGATCGGAGTAACTCGGTTTATTTTCGTATGCTAAATCCGAGATACAGTGATTTTAAGAATCGTGTTGCAAACGCTCAGTTCGTGCGCTTCTCACTCGTTCTTCTCTCACCTTCTCCTAAACACCATTCTTCTCCCTCTCTCTCTCAAACTACCTCGATTTTAAACTGTTGCCTTTCAATAAATTCTCCTTCTCCCTCGACTCTGTCTTACTAATCTGCGGGACTGCGGTTATTTGCCGTCTGCATTAGCCATTATTCCAACAAATTAGGGCAGACATCCCATTTTCCATATGTCCTCGTCATCAATCAAGTGATTCACTAATAAATTGAATTCATTTTGTCTTCGCTCTTGTAGTAAAATTAGGGAATTTCACTTTACAATATACATTGAACCATCTTTAGTACTGAAATAGTTTGAGTGGCGTAGGTGGGTAGTTAGACTTTATTCCATTTGACATTTTGTTCTTTGGCAAGTGTTTGATCTATTTTTATTTAATATGTTTAAATTTCTTCCAAGTAAGAAAGACGAAGAGGCCATACTCTGTGTCTTAAACGTAAGACAGGATACAAAATTTTTGTCAGTTTGAGAAATAGCCACAAATAAGTTAGTATGAGGCACCTCAACCACTTATATGCTAACTACAAAGATAGTTTTGTAGCCAAAGGTTCTGAATTTCTATTCCGGCCCCCTCCAAAAGAGTTTGTGGCGTTCACAAAGCTAATAAGACTGACTGAATCACGTACGCTAGAACTCACCACGGGAAGTGCGGAATGTAACCGGTCGCGCTGAGAACAAGCGCGGACATGCGTGCAGAGACCTCCTCAACCAATCAGCAATCAAGATCCCTGCAGCCTAGCTTGGTTTTGTATTTAATGACTAAGCTTTTGAGTCACGGTAACAAGAAAGCGATCAATAAGCCCTCTGCACTCAGCATCTTTCTGGTTCTTACCACTTTGGGCATAGCTTAGCTGATTTGGGAGTGATTTGGTAATAGAGGAGTCTGCTAGAGGCTATTCGGACTGCTTAGGAGGATTACTTAGGTGTAGCAGAAAGACTTACTGGTGTAGCATCCGCTACAAGTTCTTGCGTCACAACTTTGCATTCTTCGGTTAGTTCATTTTTTTCCGAGATACTTAGAAGCTCGTTAAATAATATATCCAGCAAAACCGTTCTCTCTTATACTTTATCTTCAATACATTTCAACTCAGTAGATGTTAGGAACTTATGTTAAGATCTTGGTGAATTAATTAGTCATTTTTCAAGAGAGAAAACTCCTCTATGTTGTAGTACCGCTAGAAGATCTAGCTCTGCTGCTATGATAATACCACCCACTAAATATCACTAAGTTGCAGTTGACTAAGACTCAGAGAGATTAAAGACCTGCACTCTTAGTGTACTCGATCGAACACACCAGAAGCATTCGATTTGGGTTTCGAGCATCATTAGAGTTCTTCGTGTTAAATAGAGATCACAGTATACCTTTAGTATAGTTTTTAATAGCTTTAATGGTCTGAGATAAAACATCTTTGAAGACATCATATATTAAGATATTACAATTCGATTTCATTCCTTACAACTACTTTACTAAATGAGATTCAATAGGTTTAACTGATTGAACATCAGTAGGTATGGTTTTTGTTATATGAGAAAGTGAAAATGTTTGATTATTAAAATTCAAATTTCAGTTCATTTTCTCAAAGGTTGTGAATGAAAATTATTTTATCTATTATCATTTTAGATGGCGGATCAGCTAACTTTATTGGTGGACGCGTTTAGTGATGTAGTACTTCTAAGGATACCTCATTTGTTGTATCGAGAGGTAAATATTCTCCCAAATCCCCAACCTACAGACGAAAAATTTCACCAGAAGGTGAATTCATTAGGAGTCTGCGATTTAATTCACCGTCTTGAGCTCACCAATAGCGAATATTTATTATTAAAGGCAATATTACTATTCGGAACTGGTAGAAGTTGAGTATTGTAATATTTATGTTTTTATTTTAGGGGAAGCTTTTCATCCCTACCCAATCCTTCCATTTAAATTTATAACAGTTCAGGTGGAATATTTTAACTGCCTAAGGTCTAACCAAAATCAGCCTGATATTGTTTCGCTAGATCGGCCTAAAGACATGGAAATTTCGAGGAACTCTTCTCGATGTTCTATCTTTGAAGAAACACACTCTCAGAATGGAAATTCAACGAATTCTTATCCAACAATTAGTAATTTTACAGTCTCAGGAAATAACTACGCGTAGCGTCAATGAAATACATCATAATCAAGGCTCGTCTATCGTTGAAACTAGAGAAACGATACGTTGGCAAAATACATACTACCGAACAATTAAAAAAATATGGTGTTATTCCAAAGCGTAACTAATGCTTAATAAGATACAATTAGATAGATATAACTTTTAGTTCTTGGTTTATCAATGCAAACAAAAAATGATCTTATTTTTTGTTTGTTGCATGAGGGCAGTATTTGTTCATTTAAATCGTATATTTCATACGACCCTTATACTACGATAAATCCCATTCCGATGGTAAACAGTAAACAGCTGCATTTTTTAATTCAGAGGATTGGAGATTGAATGCAGTTCAAAGTTGATTAACTCAGTCTCTGACTTTGTAATTCTGCTGCAAGGTTTCTCAGAGATATCCCTTCTGTCAGTGCTTTAACTTTCATTTGTCACCAATTATAAAAACCTAGCACCGTCATTTCCATTAATTATAACGGTCAGTAAATTCAGTTAAAATTGATTTACAAGAGACTGATTATAAGTGTACAATCAAGTCGGCAAGACACAGTTATTCGAAATGGTTTATGTGAGAATATTTGTTCTGAATAAGGTGAAGACAATGACTATTAAGGGGAGAATGATTGGAATTTTCTTGTCTTCGGTGAATTTAACGTAAATATTCCACTGACAACTGATGGCGTAAATAGGTTTTTGACCTTTCTTACGTTAATCTGACACGTTAATATAGAGATAGTCGTATCTAAGCTTTTATCGCAAAACGCATGCCGATGTCAGAGGTCGTGCCATCATTCTGTTGAAACTGAAGTAGCTACAATATATAGTGCATCGAAGGATTTCAGAGGTCAGATGTTACTGTCAATTCTGTAGGGCTCTCTATTAGAAATTGGTTGGGAAATGTTAAAAAAATATCCAAATATATTGTTCCATTTGTCAAAATGTGAATTTGAGGCTGAATGAAGTTTGCCGTTCGACCAGGACTCCTTTTCAATAGGTACTTCGTTGTTTAATAATGTAGTACAGTCAGTTTAAAATATCGTGATCCCGTATACAGAATGAGATAGTCGAATTCAGATTGATACAATATTAGAAATGCTTTGGTTTACATTAATAAAGTAGTTTATTGTAAGGAAAATTAGACTAATGAGAGTCTCACATTGGTGTACAATGTACCCACCCACGAATAGCATTAATTTGCTTCTGTTTTAGAAGACTAAGTATTAGGTAAACAGCTAGATCGTCAGCATAAGTAAAAAGTTCAATCTATATATTGTAGCAACGCTGTCATGAGACAGAACAGGAGGGACACTGGTTGCAGTTGGAAATGACTAAGTTCATGAGATATAGAACCACAAAGATTTAGAAGGTACAACATTCAGGAAGATTAATTAAAAGTATCAGAATACGATAGGACGATGCCGCAAATGAGGAACGTACAGAAAAGAGATCTAGATAGATGATTGGTAGATTTTTTTAGTTGACGAAAGCCCTTGAAATAATTAAAGACTGGGGAGAGGGGGGGGGGAACTTTAGCCGATCGTTTAGGGGTAAATGCGCGGCAATTATGAAGCTGAATAGGGAAGTGATGTATTTACGTCCCATTAATTCTCTGTAAAAGTTTGATAAACATGCCGTTGTAGCGTGGTGATAAGACTATGCCGACTGATTGCAGTTCTGGTTATCAGCAAGCTGAAGAAAACATATAGTCAGACAATCTATTGATAGTAAGCCATCTCCAGCTCATGAAAATTTAGTTGAAATTAACCTGTATTTTTGTATGCTAGTAGCTAAGAGAAAGCGGAGTTAATGCATTTTAATAGAACCGCATTCTTTTGAATAATGAAAAAGAAAAAGAAATAATTCTTAAATGTACAAAGAACTCGTAGAACTTCTCGCAGGGTCTCGGAATAAATAGGCGAGGAAAATACATTTGACGAGTAATGAGACAGTCCAGTGGGAAACTAACACAAAACCATCTAAAATAGATAGGACGAAGTAATACACTGTAGCCACTGCCTAAATTTCTTAGCGGTTGATGTATTGGCCAAATAATGACTTGGTTTTAACGAAGGTCAGGTTATATTAAATTAATGAGGAATGGGTTAATCTCAACTATATTTTCAACTGATATAATAATCAGACCTTTATCTAGAAATGGTTAATTTTTGTATGAATCAATGAGTGTTCTAAGTACAATTTTTCATTCAGTTTGTTTTGATATAATTTTTAGTGATTTTAACGATCTAATTTTCAATTTACTTTATTGATCCTGCTGCGTTGCCATCATAACTTCCAATTCACTTTAATCTCCATTTTATTTTCAAATATTTTGATTGTATACTACATTTTCCCCGTTACCGTTCGTTTATCTCCTTTTTATTATTTTATCTTCACTTTGATAAATGAGTCAGTGAATCAATCCACCGCATTTTGAAGGAAATTTAGGAATCTCAATTGGCAGTTTGATTATTGCGTATAATATAAACAGGCATTGTGATATCTTTGGTCTCCCCTTTTTCTCCCGAAAGGGAGAGATCTAAGAAATCACTTTTACCAACTTCAGTGTTTTAATATAAATATGTATTCGATCTTATTTGTGATTAAATGCCCACAATGGTTGGATTACAATATAGGAGCAAGTCAACTTATTTGAGAGTGAATGAAAGACATGCTGAAATCGCAAAATGATATCTTGCGTTGGCAGCGCAATGGCTATCGTGTATTCCGAGAACTTTCCATTAAGGGGGCTTGGAATATTGTAGTGAAGTCACGAGGGATTGTCTAAGAAGAACATGTAGTTTAGTAAAGTGATCGACGAAAAATCGTTGAAAACTTAGCCTCAAGATCTAATGTAGTAATAATTCGCAGCAATTTTAAAACTGAACGAAAAATGTAATTTGAATTTAGTGTTTATGAAATCAACGGAATGATAAAAGTAGGCGTTATATACGTATAGAATTTTAATTACTGTTTAAAGTGCTATTTATAAGTTACTCCGGTTAAAACGTACAAATTTAATTAACTTATCACAATTTCCAATAAAAATAGGCATTTGAAACCTTTTTAAGCAATAACATACTTACGCTTTTCAGAGTACAATATACGCAAATATTGAATGGAAATAAAATATTCTATTTAGTAAGCGATTTAGTAATACAAAATATATACTCCACTATACTATAAATCAAAATACGACAAGTTAGGTCCGTGATTTCGAGAGTATATTTTATAAGCCCGTATTTTTATTTTGGTCAAAATATCCCCTCTATTGTTATTACAAATAAAAAATTATTATGAGGTTATTGAAAGAATTTATTAATTTTAATAATTTTCACAAAAATTGATCACAAAAAGTAGTAAGTTTGATTGGCTGTTTAATTGACAAGTTTATTTAACTGATCTAATTACATTGTCATTTGCGAGCCATCTTTAATCACTATTCTTAATTAGTTGAATTCCCCTTGAATGAGCGAGAAGATGAGTAACGGTCGTTCGCCTCCTCGTATTGAAGGAATGATTTCGCTGAAAGTTGATAATCTGGCCTACAGAACAACAGTTGACGATTTACGAAAGATATTCTCTCGTTACGGCGACGTTGGTATGCTAGCTGTTATTATGTTTCATTGGTTCAGGGGATGTTTACATACCTAGGAATCCATATTCGATGGATAGTCGCGGCTTCGCATTTGTAAGGTACTATAACGAACGTGATGCTGAAGATGCTATTCGGGGAATGGATGGTCGCAAAATTGATGGAAGGGAAATTCGTGTCCAAAGAGCAATGTACGGAAGGCCGAATACTAATCGTCGTAGCGGCAGGTATGTATCGAACGAATGGGAGAAATTATAATCGTTTGGTAAATTTACTTTAGGCGGTCACCTTCTCCAAAACGCAGACGCTCAAGGTCTAGGTCGTACTCTCCAAAGCCTAGGTCTAGTAGGGATCGTCACGAAAGTAGTGGTTATAGAAGAGACCGTTATCGTGACAGTAGATCTCGTTCTCGAGATCGTTATTAAATAACGATTTTTATACAAGAAATGTGTTCGTCTTCTAACTGCGTTTTGTTTGGCTTGTAGCGGAGTTTACTCTTGCTGTAAGGTGGTTCGTGTTTTGCTGATCTCGGTTGCCAGGCGCTAAACGTGCTGGCTGTTGGTGACCTGAGATGCTGTTTCGAGCTGGTAGATCTTACATTGCTGAGAGGTGATTTGCAGTATTGGTGTTCGGAATTAATTGGTAACTGATATTGCTGGGGTATGTTGTTGGAGATCAACTGTTGGTGAACATCAAATGGATTGGCGTATACTGTGGCAGTTCTCTTGCTGATTCGAGGATAGGGTGGCGCATTTGCCCAGTTGCTGTAGAAGACACATTCTGAAGAGGTCGTGTTATTAGAACGTGCTCACCAGACATTTGAGAGGAGCCGGATTTGGCTTGGAGGTAGCGCGTATGTTAAATAACCTAGTTTTGCATGACTGTTGTTTTAATTTCACATTGTGAATTGTAATAAATTATGTGGATTGGGTTATTTTGTGTTTTCTTCGCGGTTCATCTGGTGTAAGGCATTGTTTGGGGATTATCCCGCATCACATTTCAATTAGTATTTAGTGCTTATTAAACTTTTTGCTCAAATAGGAGGTACGTTTACACGTAGGATGAGTTATGTCATCTGGTAGGGTGCGGACACCTGAGCTGTGAAGTAAACCGAGACTGGGCTGTCAGCGACCACTCCTCAAACTGGGTGGGTTTCGTTATTCAAGATAGTCGATCACCCACTGCTAATGGGTAGATAGGCCGATGTCAACATAGCATGCCGACGAAGTGACTATATGAGGGTAATTAGTCTCGGGTTGCAGGCTCTCTCGTCACGTGGGTTGGTGGGAACGTGACATGACCGTTTCTTTGTCTCATCTCCTAACTTGTTATTCCCGTTCCACAATGTCTTGATGAATCCCTGTACAGCAAGACGACCCCTTATATAAAATGTCTGCAGTAAACCGTTCTATGTAAAACTGTCACGTCTTACAGAAGATCTAATTGACAGTTTTCAATTTGGGTGCTGGCAGTTATTAGGTGACTATAAAAATAAGCACCAATGAGTATTTTATTTAAGGTTTAATAAAAATTAGGGTGATCGTTGTACTATTTCCACATGGTTAGAATTTTTAATTATATAAATTTTTATATGGTTAGAAATAATCATATCCATATCTGTTTTATTTAACTAAAAGCTAAGCGGCTAAAATAAATTTGAAGGCCATTTATCTTCGCGCGTTCAGTGGGATGTCCAATTCTAGTCCATTCTATGATAAACCTTTAAAGGAATATCGTGACAAACTTTACGTATGGCATCCACAAATTGAAGTATGGGGCGCTACTCAGGGGATGTTAATTGGAGCCTGTTGTACAGCTGGTTCTAGTTTTTTTATCCTCGTCCGTATGCGTCAGTTCTTCAATCTCTACTCACAACACCACTTTCTTGCAACTGCGATGCCTTGTATAGTTTTTCCAACTTTTGGATACCTTATTTTCCAAGACTTATGCATCGATCGGAAAATTGTTGCTGGCCTTAGATATCCTGAACTCAAAAAATCATTTTGTCCAACTTGTTTCGAAACTCGTGGTTCTCTCATTCAGGTAGTTATTAGTTGTTAGTGGTAGTTTATATTTATGATCACTATTAAATGTTTTTTTTATTTATCAGGCCACCTCTGGTATAGCTGCGCCGCTTCTATTTTCATTTGTATGTTGTGCCGCGTCTTCGTTGTCATTCAGAACATATCCAGTTCCTGACATAGACAAATCGCGAAAAGTGTTAGGACTTATTCGGAGATCTTGTGGCAGCTTTAAAACCTCCCTTATCTTCTTAACAGGTGCTCAATTTTTGGTCGGTGGGTTTCTTACCCGCAAAGCAATCGATCATCATGACTTTGCTCTCACTAAACTCGTATCTGAAGCTTCCAATTGATTGCCTATGCATTTGTACTTCGGTATATGTAGTTACAAAATACAGAAATCATTTTGAGTCTCTCATGTTCTTTCTCCCTTTTTTGATCTTATTTGCAAATTCCTTTATGTCTATCTATCAACAGTTTAGATGCTTCGTCTCAAGTCAACTGATTGTGTTGATTGTCTTCGTGTTACAGACCATCTGCTTTCTGAATACTTGGGTATGATAAGTTATCCTTCTCAAGATAAAATTGTAAAGTCGACTTTTACTTGTGTTTGTTTATTTTAGGTATAAATAGTTACGATATTGACTCGGGTAAAGGTTTGCTTACCTTTGGTGATCACTTAGAGTCAGAGCGAATTTCTGAGGTAGTCAGAATTCTAAATATCTCAGGAATCGAAACTTTTTCTGTGTTTGTAGAAAATGGATTTGATGAGGTAAAGTCAAAACTCTGTCTTCGGTAAATATTTTAATAATTAAACGACAAATTGTACACTTATTTTAATTATTGGCTTTTATTTATTAAGCAAACTTTATTGAGTATAGTTTTAACTGTCAACTAAAAAATCGATAACTTCTTCAGCTTGTTAATACAAAAAAATCGATATGAAATTTGCTGCATAGATGTTTGTTTATTACATGTTTACTAAAATATCGGTTTATTGAAGAGTCTCAAACTTAATGATCACTAGTGTATATGAGTTGACTCTCTGGCTAAGTTCTTTTACTTAAATTATTTTTTGCCACAAAATGAGGTAACAGAAAAATAGAGTTGGCGATATTGAGAGTTGGAACAGCGTATTTGAATGGAAGTTAGGAAAAGAAAGTGACATCTGAATCATTTTGGAAAATGTTTCCTAACATTCATCTTCGATAGAGGGATATTGGCAGGAGTCTCTGGTGAGAAACCCGGTATAGCAACATTGCTGACGTCAAGTCGGGTCCAAGTTGTTGCATGGATAGGATTTAGAATGAGAACAACAGAAATCACCTACGTTAATGTGCCGGAAAGTTAACTTATCCGAATGTGTAGTCAGATGCTCGGGTTCGAAGCACACCTAGTGAAGTGGATAACCAACTGTACTGTTTAGAATTGGCTAATAAAGGAAGTTTATCACCAAGGTATCTCACTGAATGTTAGAAAGGCTTTTCTAAATGGGCTAGAATTATAATTGAAGCACAGCGTTAGAGATTAATTCATCTAAGTAAAATTATCGATCGGTCGCATTGGACCCGCGTTTTTTGAGTATCTTAAGCTTAAATACATAAATATAACTGTAGTATGTGTTCATTTTACTATTTCTTAGTCCCCTTTTTCAGAATGAATTGTTGCCATCGGTCAAACGATCAAAAATAGCTGAAAGTGAAGGTGGTTTTATAACAGATGTTAGTCAATTATGCGCAGTTCTTGAACCTGCAAACTGGTGTTCCAAAGGGCATAATGTTCCTGCTTGGTGTGCCACTGTGGACCCTTTACCAAAAATGAGCTCTTGTATTTCAGCCCTCACCCGATTGAAACCTTTACCTAAAGGATTGAGTCATTTGAAAAGGGCTTTTGTAAAACAGTCTGGTTTGAATCGTGTTGGTCGGGTTCTTTTGGGTCTTGCTGGTCAAAAGTAAGTTATACTTTGTTTGATCTAATCGCAAAATATTGATGCTTACTGATCAAAATTATTAACTAGATTTACAGAAGAAAATGCTAAAGATTTGGCTTCTCAGCTTTGCAAAGAGACGAGCATCTCAGAACCAACAGTTGATTCCTGTTTCGTGCCTCTCAGTCAACCACGTTCGTGTCGACAACAGACAGCTCTATCCTCTCTCACTAAGCATGGGGACGTACTTCGAAGTTGGCCTTTCAACTTTCATTCAGACCAAAATCTTGAATCACTTCTTTCAGTTGGTGGTCTGAAGGACCGATTGAACGAATCGGCTAGACCCTATTTTTCAGTCGAAGAACTTAGATGGTACTTGTTATTTTGCAATCATTTTGAAAGAGCTTCTGTCTTAATTAAGGTTGGACATCTAGTTTACTTTGTGAAGATCGTAAATTTCCTCATAACATTCCTGGCCGCACTCTTTAATTATTGTAACTTCGTAATATTTCATGTAAACTTAGGCGTCTTTCAATAGAAAATTCAAAGCAAATATCACGGCGAGTAAAATTTGCTATTTTTCACACCCCAGAATTTTCGATGTCTGCGAAGTTTCAGTGTCCAAAATATGTTGTTTCTTGACGGTTTTTGCATTGGTGTAAGCATTTACTCGATTGACTGGTTTCCGAACATTTTAGTGTGCTGATAAATAGAAAAATTCTTGAGCATTTAATCACTTGGAGATCTTCAAAGGAATTTAATTTTCAATCATCTGCTAAATTTTTACATAAACTGTTTTCTCATTATTTTTTTGTAGAAAGACTGTTCCAAGATCTAGTCCTTCTCCAGGTTAGCATTTCTAGTCTCATGTTCAGTATAACCTTTAATCTCGACCTAAATTTGCCCCCAATCGAAGAAACGATCTAGGGTTTTGTATTTCGGTGTCTTATTCCAAATCTCGCGACAGGTGTTGTTTACTTTTTATTGTGTATTGTTTCCTGGTTCTTGCTCGTGTATTGGAAGGTATTGGAAAATAGAAGTATTTTTCACTAATAAAATAAGTCCAAACGTAATATCGTGGGTCGGTACTTATAAGATATGAATGCAGCGTTTATTATCTCATTTGGATTAATCTTCCGCCTAACTAAAGGTAAGACCCAAATTAGTTGAGGGGAAGTAATCTTTCGACACTTCTCTTGGAGAAAAAAGGAACATCCCAGAGCCTCTCTAAGGAAAAGATCTCTTTTCCTGCTATTCTCCCTTCAGTCAGTTTAGCTAGAGGAATTAATCGTACCAATCACTGTATGTGCATAGATAATTATTGAATCGGTGACCTCTGGTTTTGTAAAAATACGACACTGACACACATTTTACCCACCGTGTTAATGTGAGCTATAAATCGATCGGGTTAGCCATATTGTATCATTGTTATCAGCCATTGATTTTGTTGAGGAGCTGTTTTATTTTTCTTTTATGATATTATTTGGCTTAAACATATATTTTTGCATTCATCCGTTCTTATCACATCATTTACCCATATCAATACGCAAGTAGCGAAAAACATGGGTGTCTTCAATGAAATGTTGCGGTTTGTTGAAAATCATCAAAATGGCCAACCAACTTGTTCCTATAGAAATATTTTTACTGAGAGAGATTTCATTTACCCAGGGTAATTATGGACAAATACATTTCTTTGAAGGTTATTATCACAATGGATCTCTGGTAAAAAGGCGATTTCTTTCGTCCATTTTAGCTGACAGTTATTTTTTAGGCATAATCACTGGCTGCGACGAGCTGTGGATCTATCTAAAGATGCTTCAAACAATGGCAGGAACGCTTCTTGCGACCCTGAGAATACAGACAGCGTCTGCAGCTGTGTTGTAATCCACAAACCATCTGTGAAAAAACTCGATGTAAATAATCAAATTCCGTTAGTTGAAATGGTGTCCAACAGTACCAAATCTTGTATCGATCACGCTTCTATGCTTGCAGCAAATGCGATTGGCCGGTAGGTTAATCGGTCTAGTTAATGATAACCCTTCCAGACTCAATCTTGAACAGGGTGAACGATACCTACTAACAGACTGCGACGTCTACCTTTCAGTTGAACCGTGTATGATGTGCACAATGGCACTCCTTCATTCTCGAGTTGCCAGAGTCTTTATAGCTAAGCGACTACCATCAATCGGAGGAATGTGTAGCCGGTGGAAACTGCCCCTCGTCAAAACCGTCAACCATCATTTTCTTGTATTCGCTCCTCCCCCAGAATCAAATAATCAATAAATGCATATAAAATACAAATGAGATTTCTTTATTTTACGACTTGATTGTTAAAAAAAATTTATGTACATAAAAGTCGAGGGGGAGTTAGAAATAGTTATTGATAAACCGAAGCAGTTAAGACTTTGTACTGAAAGCAAACAATAGCATGTCCTCGTTCGTAAGGCTCCAAAGTCATCTTTTCTAGAGGGAAGAACTTATCCTTCTTCATGTTCTCCATTTCTCCGGCGTAAACAACTTCCGGATTAGCGACAGAATCGATACAAGATGCCTTAATGGAGATAACAGCAAAGCCTCCATCCTTTAAGAATTGTTCAGCATTAAGAGCAACAATACGAGACTGGTCCGGTTGAGCGACGTCAGAGAAGACACAGTCAACCATACCTAGAAGAGCCGATCAATCAATAGAGCTGATCACTTACCAACTAGCATTCTGTATCTGTGTGGATGACGAGCGTCCTCAATAATTGGGACGATATTAGTGCGATGTTTAGCGACATTAAGTAGATCTCGACCGGACCTATGTGAGAATTCTACGGCGTAGACACATCCCTCAGGTCCGACAATATCTGAGACGTGAGATACAGTGGTTCCACTAGCAGCGCCAAGATAGAGCACACGAGAACCAGGAGCCATATGAATGTCTTTTAAACCGTTGATAACACCGGCAGCCAACTTGGAACGGAAAGGATTCCACATACGATACTCAATCTTTTCACCACTATCAGACTCAACACTAACTCTCTTCTCACCATAGATTGACTCGCCAATGACCGAGTTGAGAGTGGCGAGGGAATCGTCCTTCCCTCTTACGATAAATACACCTCCGTGACGATGGGGTTCGACGAAAACCTTTTTGCCACCGCGCATACCGCCACGGCCGCCACCGCGTCCACGAGGAGTACCTCTCATACTGTTTCTGTCACCTCCACGACCGCGGAATCCACCGCCGTCGCTACCTCCCCGACCACCACGGAAACCGCCGCGGAATCCACCTCCACCATTTCTGTCACCATCCCCACCACCAAAACTGGCGCGACCGCCTCGATCACCACCGAAGCCTCCACGACCTCCTCTAGATCCGCCGCCAGCACCGCGCTCACTAAATCTTCCACCACCACGATTCCGACCGCGAAATTCTGGATGAATTAAAATTATCAGAAAAAGGCATATATACCTGGTCTGCCCATATACTATCAGCGTGCACAAAAATTGATAAACTGTGCAGTTTAACAGTGTACTTAAACAATTTTATATTTTCGGGTTGGGGATAATAAGAAGGAATATCCAGTTACCTTTATTAAGCAGAGGTAAACTGAATTAGGAAAAATAGATTAATAGTTACAATTTAAAACAATTAGGCGTTTCCACAGTTTGTTATTATATATATCATGCCTATTCGAGAGAATCATTTGTGTATTAATGTCCTCGAAAAAAAGATGCTGTTTAATATGAGGATACAGTCGTCAACGTTTATTTCAATGTGGTAGAATATCATTTTAGTTAATGGGAAATCGCTAAGCGGAAGGAACCCTATAATGCCCAAATAATCGGCGAAAAGCAGCACTTCGATAGAAACGAAAGATTAAATTTAAAATATTCTTACGTCATTTAAAGTTTATTTTACCGGATCGTTCACTTTTAAGCATCATTAATTGTGTCTTGATATATTTTCTAAATGAACCCTTAATAATATAATGCGTCATTTTTTGATAGCTCCTAGTGAAAGTGCTTACATCCAAAGCATTTCCTTTTTTAATAAATATAATTAAATATCTTTCTTATTAATTAGAAATTGCGTCTAAATCGCCATAATTGATACAATATTAAGATATCCGAATGTCTAAAATTCCTGAAACTCGGAAAATTCCTTCCGATTTTATCATTCATAAACTTGTTATCTTTCGTATGCTGTTTGCACGAATTTGAATATCAGTAAAGAAATGAATATTATATTAAATAATAAATACTGTTTCATCATTTGTTAAATACAGAGAATATATTATTCCATAAATGGGATTTGAGGTTTCGTTGGAAAAATTACTTTTATATACGGATATAAATAATTCAATTTAAAATCAGATTTTAAAATATTTATTATTTCTTACTTTAACTTGCTTTCGTCAATATTATATGCTGATTAGTAACACATAATTATTGCAGTTTCTAACAGACTTACAAAATATAATGAAATAAACTTACAACGACTTCGTTTTTCAATGTCTTTTTTTAAGCTGGTGGTAGTTAGATTTAATGGCATTATGTAATCTTCCTATCTTAAATAATGAATATCTGAATCATTCCGTAATGATTTGAGGTACTGTTTGTAGTCACTGAGTAAAATGCGTTATATCTCGATTAATATCAACTTTTCAGCTACATTCATTCATTCTCTTTTACTACATTGTAACACACAAAAACACAAAATATTTTATGCAACGGATTCCGGTTACATATATATTTACACACAATGAACACATCTGCTTTTTGCTCTATTCCTCAAATGTCATTTTAAAAATCTGCTATAGCCGGCAAATGTCTATCAACACCTGGTGATTAGAAACAATTGACTGACTATAAGATCTCCACTACAGTGTCCACAGGCGGTCCCGCTGTATTTCTGCGTGTTTGTACATAAATACCTAAACGGATGTCGATCATCACAACGAGCTACCGACGGCGAGACATAACTGACGTCTAACGAAGAAATGTTTTGTATATAAACCTAATTTACTTGTCAATAATTTGGAGTGGCTTGCCTGACATCTCCGAATTGATCTAGCGACATGAATGGCTTGACTTATTCCAAATATTAGATCGATGTAACTCTGATGGACCTCACGTATTACAAAAACCAAGCATGATAAACTTCAAAACTTATTTATTTTTATACACAATTTCCTATTATTTTATATTTGTCCATTATATGCCAATCAAAATTAATGGAATTTCAGTATGCTTCAAGAGTTGAACTATGTTCATAACGCCATTCTTTCTACATACACAGCAGTTTACAATCAAACAGTTCCATTAAAAAACACTGCCTTTCAACTTCACTAAGAATACGGATTTGAAAAGCGATGTAATCTGAAAGAATTTAACGGAAATCAATAGGAAAATAGTATTAATCAATAGTAAAGGAGCTAGGATTCCACAAAAAGCAAAGTGAAGCTTAAATTATTGCGGAAGAGAATTGACAATAGAGGTATTTGAAATGGTTATTGGCACATAGCAGGTAGGACGGAATTTTAAGAATTTGCAAAGGAAGGATAGGTAACTATTAGAGAGAGTTAGAAGATGAAAATGAAAAAGATGGACAAAATTGGTATTCTACAGCCAGATACCAATTGGAAGTGCATCATCTTCTGACTGTTGGATGGTTGAGCGTATTCGAGCAAGAATGTTGCAGAACCGGTCGCTTCCCATGTAATCCATTTCGCCCCTCTCCCAGGCAAACAATCTCCATTCTGGAGGGGGTGGATGTGGCCGATGACGATCGCAAAAGTATTCGTGACCGGAGAATTGCTAAAAGGAGTATTTCAAGTTAATTATTTAAATGCTAAAATATTAAATGAAGGTATAAAGAAATTCTTTATTAGCATAAAACAATGCAAAAATTTATGGTTTAATTATTCGCGTGCGAGAGTGGGATGGACACCAATTCAATGTACTCTTAATAGCCCTATTTTATTGTGATTTGATCGATCAAAATCATAAAAAGAATCACGGTAACGACGTTACTGCTTACGTGAATGATGAGATAGTTTAATAAATTAACAATTGTGAAAAGCAACTGAAACTGGCAAGCAGTGAGTCGGACAAATGGTAAAGGGGAGGAGATCGAAAGGATTTCGGAAGTAAGGCCAAGATATCAAATGGTCTTGCTAAATTCGGATTCGGGATTGTACAATATTTACTTAATGGGTATTTCCTTTTCCCAATGTCAGATTTTATAATTCGTTAAATGGATTGTCAACTAGATTGTCAACGGTGTTCAATGCTTAATGACTGGTTCATAATTAGCAATGACTGGTCTCGCCAATTCAGATAATCCTCTTCCTTCCAGGGGTTAAGGGAGTAGAATGATTTAACATGATACAAGGCAGCCTACATAATCTTAACCGACCAAATATGCGCTTCATCGACCATATCTCCCAAAGAGTTTCGATGGTCTTACTTGCACTTTATAATTATACTACGGGAATAGATGCTGTGTCACCTTCTAGACTTAATTCCTTTTAATTAAATGCACTCAACTATACCGTTTCCAAGTGAAGTAAGTAGGTAAGTAATGTTTTGAAAAAATCGTCACTTTAAAGACGCTTGTGTCAAGCTTCTTAGAACTATGTAAAATAATTACAAAAATCGACAAAATATTGGTTCAATGGAAAACTCCAGTTTTTTCTCTAATTTCATTCATACACAATGAACACATCT
>CAADRB010000010.1:1853688-1881309 GCA_900708905.1 Hymenolepis diminuta
AGATGTGTTCATTGTGTATGAATGAAATTAGAGAAAAAACTGGAGTTTTCCATTGAACCAATATTTTGTCGATTTTTGTAATTATTTTACATAGTTCTAAGAAGCTTGACACAAGCGTCTTTAAAGTGACGATTTTTTCAAAACATTACTTACCTACTTACTTCACTTGGAAACGGTATAGTTGAGTGCATTTAATTAAAAGGAATTAAGTCTAGAAGGTGACACAGCATCTATTCCCGTAGTATAATTATAAAGTGCAAGTAAGACCATCGAAACTCTTTGGGAGATATGGTCGATGAAGCGCATATTTGGTCGGTTAAGATTATGTAGGCTGCCTTGTATCATGTTAAATCATTCTACTCCCTTAACCCCTGGAAGGAAGAGGATTATCTGAATTGGCGAGACCAGTCATTGCTAATTATGAACCAGTCATTAAGCATTGAACACCGTTGACAATCTAGTTGACAATCCATTTAACGAATTATAAAATCTGACATTGGGAAAAGGAAATACCCATTAAGTAAATATTGTACAATCCCGAATCCGAATTTAGCAAGACCATTTGATATCTTGGCCTTACTTCCGAAATCCTTTCGATCTCCTCCCCTTTACCATTTGTCCGACTCACTGCTTGCCAGTTTCAGTTGCTTTTCACAATTGTTAATTTATTAAACTATCTCATCATTCACGTAAGCAGTAACGTCGTTACCGTGATTCTTTTTATGATTTTGATCGATCAAATCACAATAAAATAGGGCTATTAAGAGTACATTGAATTGGTGTCCATCCCACTCCATTAATTGATGGAATTTCTTAAATTCGTGAAAAAAAATTTTATCAGATGGAAGTGGTAGAAAATGAAGCAGCGTTCAATTTAGAGTGTTATTTTATTGAAATTAACTCACTTTTTGAGATCTATTTTGCCGTTTTCTGTGACGTGGAAGCCACGGAGTAGAATCCACAGCCGGTTTCTCTATCATTGATTCAGACTCAGTCTTCTTTTTTCTTTCTTTTGATTCTGACTTTTGATGTTCCGCTTCTTTCATTGGTTTTGATTTAGTGATATCCTTAAATTGCTTCTTTGCAATGTTTTTAGAAGATAATTTCTCTTTTACTTCTTTAGAAGTCTCCGTTTCCTCTGTTTTTGATAATGAGGGTGACTTTAATTTTGGAGCTTTTTTGGTAGACTTTTCGGCCGATTTAATTGGCGCAGGCTCTGATTCTAGTTTTGAATGGGCTTTTGGCTTGATTTCCTCTTCCGTTTCTGACAACTCCATGTGCCTCTTAGCAGAAGTAGACACCTTGCTAGCAATCTTCGCCCTTAATAGCTCTTCCACCTGTGCCTTTTCAGAATCACTTAGAGGTTTATTTTGTCTTTTGGCACGAGTAACAGATGCAGGTGGAGTAACTGTCCCTAATCTTGGTCGAATATCCTCAAGTCGATCATCTTCATCCACTTCGGATCTGCTCTTGGTCAGAGCATTCTTCAAAACTGCCGCTGATGTTATTTCAGGCAGTGTTCTGGGCTCCTTCCTCTCTTCCTCAACCGAGTTTTTAATTGCAGCCCTCAGTTCAGCTTTTGGAAGGGTTGTTTCGATCTTTGCCATAGGTTCTATTAGATTGTTGTCCAGATCTTCTGCTGAAGATAATAAGGCTTGAGGGCTCCTAGTTTCCGTTTTTGCTTGAATTCGTCTCTTCGCTGCTTCAACAAGTTTGCTAGGATCAATGGGTTTCTTCAGACGCTTTTTCGAAACAGATTTACCCTTTTGTACTTGATGCAAACTCTTTTCACTCTCTTTTTCTCTCTTTCTCGGCTCCTTGGTGCTTATTTTCGAGGTACCTTCATCAGGGGCAGTAGATATCGATGGAGTGGGTGATTTCTTAGACATTCCACGGATTATCTGTGGTCCGGGAAGACCTTTCGGCAGAGAACGGCGTCTCACTCGAGATGTAGAACGAGTTGGAGACACAGGAAAAGAGATGTCACGATGGAAGGGGTCGATAAATTGGCGACTCCACTGTAGTTCTCGTAGGCACTCCCGACACATTGGTTTTTGGGCGAAGAAGAGGGGATCCTTGTCATTTCGGGGTTCAGGGGAAGGAGGCGGTGGTGATGGTTCACGATGCCTTGAAGGAGAAGGTTGCCTGGGTGGGGGATAATGCTGAACCTCTCGGCTTTCCTCATGATTTTGCTCACATGGCTGTTCCATCGGAACAGGAAGTGGCGGTGGCGGAGCATGTCCTGGGAAAATAAATTTGTTAATAAGATAAATAATCTCCGTAATTACTATTAGTGAATATAATAAATTGCTAAATTTATCTAACTTGCTTAATAAATATTACATTTATGAATAAAAATCCCTATTCTCAAAGTTATCATACCACTATTATGTATTATACCTAGAAGTCTATAATAATAATATAAACGACCAAGAGAGTTGCATCGAGATTGTTCTTTAAACTGCAATTTAAATTTATTTCTAACCAAATGACTAAAATAAAATGCTTTTATATGGCCTCCTTGAGAACAGTTTTTAAAATTGGGAAATCGGAGTTCAAAAACTCATTTAAAACTGTATTGAAAGGGAAGGTCTAATATAGTGACCCATAAAAAATCTTTAATGTCAGTAATCTTAAGCTGCAGATAACGTGAGAAATTTCGTAAAGCAAAGACATGCTTGTGGAGTTCACAACGATAACAAGGCTGATCAAGGGAATCTCGCGTGTGCCGGAACATTCTGGAAAGTGCGGCGTGTTCCTGATCGCTGCGCGATCAATTGCGGACTTGTGTGCGGAGGTCTTCCCAGCCAATCAGCGGTCAATATTTCTACAGCATGGCGTTGATTATATTTAATGATTAACATGTTGGTAGTTGAAAGATAAACTGCAGCAAACTTTCTCCACACAGCACCTTCTTTGTTCTCAACACTTTGGACATGGCTTAACCAATCTTAGGAGCAAAATTTATACTAGAGAACTCTGCTAGAGGCTAGTTGGACTTCTAAGGTTACTGAGGTAATTCCAAAAGGCTAATTTGTGTAGCATCCACTACATGCTCTAACGTTTTTGGCATGATAAGAATACATTGAATTTCAAAGAGTACGAATGTTTTGTGAGAAGATATGTAGTTAAAACGCTATCTATTCTAATTCTGTCCTCATTTCTCGGCAAATTATGTGGGCAATGTGCTCCTCACTAGATCAGTGAGGAGAAATAAGTTCAAAAGAGAAAGATATAAGAAACACTTCATAATAATAATGAAATATTAATAAATGTTTTCGAATCACTAAAGAATAAATCCCAAATTTCATTGATCACTTCAATTCAACACAAATCATACATTTAAATGGTACACATTGCAAGTCTGAAAATGTTAATGCTAGCTAAACCTAAAAATTTATATAAATACTTCAGATGAAAGATGAAAGGATTCTAATTTTGGTTTCGATCCTTAATAGGTACTACTAATAGGTTCTCAAGTCTGTTCGAGAAATTTTAGACCTACGATGATACATTTGTCTCGAGCGAATTTCTTACTCGATAATGATCTCATCACAAAGTTGTTTAAAATACACTTTGTCTCTGTCCCCCAACCCTTTATTATTAAAATAAGCTTTTTATTACTAATTTAACCCTATTTAGGCTTCAACTTGCTTACTGCAGTAAAAGCATACTATGATTAGTTTTTCCTAAGTTGTAACTAACAATTCTAATGCACTAGGGTACAGTAACATCTAATATGTCCATTTTTAGCATTGCCAAACTGGTTAAGTTTTCACTGCAGTACGCAATGACGAGATGGCCGAAGAGAATACAATATATCTTCCTTTCTCCAATATGAGCGTTGGGTAACAGCTTTTCAAACGTATGCAATTATACTCATGAATGAAATTAAATAAAAACCCACTTACCCGACCGTGGATCGTGTTCATAATGCGGCTGTCCCTGCCATTGTTGTTGCTGAGGTTGTTCTTGATAACATTCGTGATGTCCCTCATGTCGATTCTCTTGATGATAATGTTCCTCGTGATGGTGATGGTGAGGATATTCTTGATGATGGTTGTGATGGTATTCAGGCTGTGGTGACGACGACGGTTGAAGAGGTTCATAATATTGAGGTGGTGGGGGCTGTTGGTGGTATTCACTGTGATGATGCTGATGATGATCATTGTACACTGGAGCCTGATGGTCATGGGATTCATGATGGTGTGATTGGTAGTGCTTGTGGTGTTCGGGTTCTAGTGGTTTTGGAGGCTCGAAGAACTCGTGATACTTCTCGTATCGATTAGACTCATCTACTCGTTGGCCGGTGTGGAGGAAATCGAAAGAATTGTCACTGAATTCGGGATGATAGTAGTTTCCAATTTGCCATCCAAATTCTGAATTCTCCTGCCAGTTATCTTGAGGTGATGGGGGTGGTGGAGGAGGAATAGGCTCGAATGTCGTTGAAAGGAACTGAAAAGAAAGAGAAGAAACATTTTCTAATGAGATATACCAGGTTGCTTGAGCTCTGCCTGACGGTATTAATTTACGTGAAGAGTTAATTATTACTCACTATATTTGCTATGCTATAGTTATGAACTGTGCAATGTCCGACAAAATCATTTGCTTTCTAAACCATTGGGAGAAGAAATGATTTTAGGTAAGACCAATACCTCTTGAGTAAGAAGCGGTCAACAAAATCATGGACAAGCATTTGCTGAGACCCAGGGAGCGAATCATGGAATTTGAAACGTGAGCTACCCATTTAGTACATACTGTACAACCCCAAGACCAGAAGTTAAATGAAGACTGTTATCTTGACCTTACACTTTGCATCTTTTTATCTCTATCCCCTCTATCGTTTGTTGGGATTTATTTTGACCGATTTCAGTTGCTTCCCACAGATAAAAATCGTACAATTTTCTACATTACTGCGAGTAATAATAATGAATCAATGACCGTTAGCTTAACATAATTTGAATATTTCCAAAAAATTCAGCCAGTTACCTTAGTATACAGATCACATTAAGCTAAAAATTGATAAAAATTGTGTACAGAGCTCAAGAAAATGGTTATTGAAAATGTGGACTTCCAAGTGAATGATTAAGTTGACAAATGGGGCTTTAGAGCAATCACTAACAATGGTTATTATATTTTTTTGTATTTAGTTTTTATTTCAGTTTCATTTATTCGAAAAGATTGGGTTCTGAATGTACTCATTTAAGTTTTTATCTATTTTGCTTACATAATTATCAAACGAGAATCTTCTTTATGAATTTCGAGCAGGAATAATAAATAGCGTTGGGAAATTCTTTTATAAAAATTCACTAGCTATGAATTGCTGCTCGTATAGTGTCTATCACATTGTTGTTATTAGTAACGAATCATTTTGACTAATCGCGCATTTTTCGGGGAAATTTCTGAAAAAAGCAGATTTCTTGTTGTGAAAGAGATTGTAAATATCACGGACTACCATCTTTTAAGAGTCCGCGGTTTTCGACCATTCAAGAATTAAGAATCTCAATACGATTGAAGTGGTTGAATAAAGGTGAACTACAACTACTGATTGGCGTGAGTCCTAAAAGAGGTTGTTCATTTATTTAACTAATCATACGAAGATGAAGACAATGGCTTTAAGGACCACCTTAAAAGGAGTTTGTTAGAAATCATGAGCTCTATATTCAGGGCATTAAGAAATTTTTTACGACCATTATTATCGACACTTCCAAAATACAAAACGGTCAATTACTAATTTGGATTAAATGACACATTTTTCGGAGATAAGTAGTTATTTTATCCTGACATCCTGATAATTTTAAAAAATTCTGAAAATTCTAATGACTTTTGAAGAGAATTTGTAGCAGTGCCCATTCAGAATATTAAACTTAAAAATCATAGAATTGTCCTTTGTGAAATGCTTCTAGACTTTCACTGAATTGTGTTAATGCCGTTGCGAGGAGTACTCTTTTATTTGACCCATTTCCCTCTCTTAACTGGCATTCGTTCATTGAAATAAAAGCTCAAAATTCTTTTTTCTCCAAATAAGCTTCCTACAGCATTTTCTGTTTGATGAGTGATTTTACTCTTTCCTTTCAAATCTTCTACGCCATAATATGTCAAACACTGACGGGATTATTATCCATCATTCCTTATAGAGAAAATAATTTCACTTTCCTAGAAATGACAAAAATCAAAGATAGTGCTGAAATTTTATTGCTGTTATTTGAATGTTTGTGGCAATTTCCAAAGAATTGCCAAAGAATTGAGGACCACCTGAAGTAAACCGTCATTTTATCTGAAATAATGTTCAATTTATTATTCTTTTCACACTCATTACTTATTCCTTAAACATGTAATGTATGTAATATGATGTCACAACTTTGCCATTATACTAATTATACAGACTAATTGCTGCCTGGTTTTCCTAATATAAACAAAATTCAAAACTCTTACACTTGATGGCAAGTTAATTCTTTTCTTATTAATAGATAATACTAGACAGTATTGAATATATTAAAATCATTCAAATTTACCATGCCATAGCTAAGCTGATGTTTAACCCTCTTGAAGAAAACAGCCCACCACAGGGCAAGAACTCCAGTCTGCTCAGCAGTGGTGTAGACAGTATTCGAAGATTCTAGTCGATCAATAGCTTGACTGATGGCTTCGTCATTCGCGGTCATTCGATGTTTCCATGGTTTCCCAAATCCTGTAAAATGGGCCACCTTCACCTGACTGCCGAATTTCTTCCAGGCTGCAGGACGAGTGTAGAACATAAGATTGTCATTCGGCAGTAACCAACAGGAGCAGTTATAAGTGAATGGTAAATGCTTTTCCAATGAATCTGTGCTCCAAGTATTAAAGTACTCATTTAGTAGACCCTGTTAATTATGACAAAATGTAAACATAAATTCAATGAAAATAGTCAAAATAATAAAATGGAGTGTTTTAATATTTTTGAAATCTTCTTGATTTGGGACATAAATAACACAACCCAATGAAGAAAACGTCCTATATATGAAGTATGAATAAAATGTGATGCGATAATTGGGCAGGAATGAAAAAAAACAAGTCGTGAAGAAAGAAATTTAAGATGTTAAATCATTTAAAGTATATCGAAAAATTTTCAATCGAAACGAGATCTTTTCTGTTGCTGGGTAAAATGTAATTCCGTATTCGTTCAAAGAAAATTGTAAGTGATTGGCTGAAAAACTTATGACAAAATTTAAGTAAAATGTGCTTTGAGGATGCACTTTATAAAGCCAATACATTAACCAGATATTTATAGGCAGATTTACTTTGTGGGTGATAATAAACTTGGTCTGTTGACGCAAGTTAGAGAATAACTTACCTAGATCTCATTTAAATCAGAAAATAAATCAATTAAATAATTTTTGAGGTGAAAGTAATTTGTGTACACTTCTTCAGGAGATTTATATATTATTGGACATGCACGATCGCAGTCACATAAAATACACCAACTAAGCAGCGAATCTAAAAATACTTTCTGAATTACTTTATGGCTTTAATATATCCATTAACTCGTTATAAAAGGAAATTGAATGGTATCACTGTTGTCTATGTTCAGATGCTTCCTCAAGACTGAAAAATGCAATTTTTGGAGAACAATTAAAAATATTAAAACAAATCTCCGACTGCAGATCATGAAAACAAACGCAAAGCGAAGAAATCATTCTTTATGTATGCTGAATAAATGTGAACAATTTGTGTTCAAGAAAAATTAAATAACTAATTTAATGCCAATTAATTATTCTTATGCCTTCTATGGAATCTTCCCGGTCTCATATTTATCTCGGTCTTGCTGAGCCCATCCAAGGAATTTCCTGCCTAACCCTGATTGACCCCTTTTCAAAGTGATCTGTGGTATGCTACAATCGGTACCTTATTGACAGCCTCCACCAGGTACCAGCCAATCAGGGCGTACTAAAAGTTATTGTGTTCAGAAATATGACTCAGCTCACTTCTACCCAAGTTAAGGACTTTTTCGTGATGTAAATATCTCCCTTTTACACTCTCCGCCAAATCTCAATGGCCTGAATGACCAACTTGTTGACAACATTAAAAACAACTTCTAGCGTCA
Source organism: Hymenolepis diminuta (assembly GCA_900708905.1). Classification (NCBI taxonomy): domain Eukaryota; kingdom Metazoa; phylum Platyhelminthes; class Cestoda; order Cyclophyllidea; family Hymenolepididae; genus Hymenolepis; species Hymenolepis diminuta. The sequence continues at coordinate 1,861,772 of CAADRB010000010.1, forward strand.
CCAGAAGATTCTTAATTTTTTGCAATTTCTTCATCGGACGACGCCTCATGTTGGTGTTTAAATCAAGGTACGCTATCGCAAACATCTCCGCCCTCTTTATGCAACCGTATCTTTTGAATCGAAAACACACATAACCTCCCTCCACCGTGACATCCGAAACTCCGGAGAAACAGGGCTATCAATAGCCGAACCGTTACTCCGAGAGCTTAAGAAGACCTGGGATAGCATTCAAGATGGATCCAAACACAGAGAATAACAAATTTTACCGGAAGGAGTTGGATAAAAATAAATAATTTGTTAAGATATGCTGAAATGCCGGGTCGTTCCCTTGCATAATTTGTGGGAAAAGCCTACTATTAAGGCATTTGCGTGTTATTATTGAGTTCTGACTTTTGTGACTATGTTGAGTCCTAATTACGCTACAACAATATACAATTATCTGGCATTATCAACAAGGAAATACTATAAATGTTTTTGTCCGGTGCATTTGTGAATCTGATAACTAAGAAACATTTTGATTGATGGTTTAATAGGTGTTAATTTTTATAAAATCTCGGAGAGTGAGACAGTATTTAAACAGAACAAATACACACAAAAGAAAAATTGAGGAAAATATTAATCTCGGTCAGAGAGAGTGAAAGCTTATCTTGAAAGGGAACAGTAGTTTATAAAATATTAAGATTTTTTCCCCCCCGGCATTGATAAGAAGTTGCATCATAATATGTTTTTCAATAAGCTTGTAATTAAATTTAAGTTTTTATCAGGTCAAAATTTTGCATTTAATACACAAAATGCTTTCATTTTTACCTTTTTAATGGTTATTGAAGTTACTTTGTAAATTGTCATTTGAGAAGTCTGTGGCCAATCGTGATTTGACTTTGTGTCCTTGCCTAGCACTTCATGAGCTCAAAATGAATTAATGGTATCTATTTATTGCTTCTTTAAAAAGTGCATCTATTTGGCAAAACTATTGACGCATTGGCCAAACTATTTAAGAACTTAGAGTTCACTTGAGTTTATGCGTCTTTCATTTCAATAAATTTTAAAGTAATTTCAATTTTTGACAGTTCGGAAAGCAAAAAAATATATCTGTAACATATTATCGGTTTCATAATTACGTAACTTTATGGTGCACTAAAACAAAAACTATATAATCACATCAATTACTGTTAAAATAATGTTGACACGATAATATGAAATTCTTGTCTTGCTTTCATAAGAAAGTAAACGCATATTTTAAAACAGGCGCTTTTAAATTCTAACTTTAAACGTAAGTTTAATATTTACCTGATTTGAACAGCTGTTTCTGAAAAGAAACATTCTTACTATTTTACGCGGTAGACGATATGCACAAAATGGTATCGACAAGAATAAAATAGGAATATTCCATTCACTAGAAAGGAAGTAGATAAACAAAACATTTAACCAATAACTTCCCTAGAAGTCTTGAGAAAATTTACGACAGTTAAAACCCAATTCAAGTCTAAATAGCTATATCTGTTGTGCGTCCCGAATTAAACTAATATCTACTAACCCAGTAGATATTAAAAATCCTCTGAATTTTATTTAATTGTAATACTGCTCCTTGAGAGTTATTGAACTTTAAATGTTTGTGCTGAAAACTTTTGGAAGGCATAGCTTGAAATCTCGAATCAGTACCAAGATGAATAAAATGATTTATTAGTAACGATATTTGTTAAACCATATCTATGTAGATATCTCACCATCACTTAAGGTAGGTCATGCTGTTCAATAGATATGCGTCGATAAGTATCGCGCATCAGAAACGCCGTGGTTAGTTTGCACTTCTTCACGCGTTCGATGCCTATCAGAGCTTACTCAATGAGCGGAATGGCCAACTGCACTGGTCACGTCTACCTACTATATAAAGGATGCCAGAATTTGAGTCTTTCACCAGGGAGTCTTCATGATACTACTCACTACCCAATATGAGCTTTGAAAAGGCTTTCCTAAACAAACTTGGGAATTATTATCATGCTCGTTATCTTTAATCTAGTATGGGTGCTTTCTGACTATTGCCCCATTGATGAACACAGCAATTCTTGAATAATTTTTTCTATAAGTTTGGTTAAACATTATCAAACTTCAAAATTTAAAGATTATTGTGTAAATACTTGGTGTGAGAGAACTTCAATTAAACGAGCACATAGTCTAAGTGTTATGAGGGATACAAAAAAACCATTTGAAAGCTCGCATACAAGCTTTAACAACTAAAATCACATTGAAAACTGCAAATTTCGAAAGAGAAGCTCAAGATCACAATAAATTCTCCAATGTAACAAATTTTGTCTGCCTAGCGAAGTGTGATGATTTACCATTAACTATTAAGCTTTATAAATAGTTTCAGAAATGGAAACGAGCGTCATCAAAATTTATTTTCCAAGAAATAATTTTTCATTATTATAACTTCAATTTTCAAATTTGGACCGCCAGTTATAATTATTCAACAGTATTCAAGGTATTTAAAAAGCTAGGTAAACATAAATTTATCAAAATTGAAATCAATCCAAAAGATCTAATGATTCATAAAGTTTGATCTTTGTTATTTAATAATGGATATTATGCAACAAAATACATCCATTAAAACGTAATGGAGAATGAATGAAAAATTGATATATAAATAAAAATTTTAAATCATTTAATTCGAATTGTACATTAAAAAATTTTTTAAGTTGAAATCCGCATTTCCCCATGATTTAAACAAGTACTTGATTAAAAACCATTCACTGGATAAGAATTCTTATTCAAGGTGGTAGTAACTGGACAGTCACGCCCAATGTTTAAAAACTTCAACGGAACAAGAATTGGAAAAAAAATCGATGTGAATAGTGCGTAGCTGAAAGGGACTTAGGCGTTAGTTCAAAAAAAGCTGCATAGAAGTTCTTGCACGTAGTTGGAGTTACATGTGGTAGAAGTGGGAGGTGGTACACTCCCAAAAAATAAACTGACCGCATCCCTACTGCTTGCCTATCAAATTAAAATATAAACGAAACGGTAAATTGTCTGAATTTCTACGTCATCGCGGGAAAAATACACCAGAAACCAATTATAAAGATATTCATTGTCTATTGGAAAATGGATTGCAAATCCACAAATTAAATTAATCACAACTTCTCTTTCCACCAACAATTTTCGCTTCATCCACAAAAAGACCTTGTTTTAAATTTTTTCTTAACCTTAGATAAGACGTTATAAAATTCGGTGGAACACTGTTATTTAGAGACGTTTTATAAACCCATTGACTTATATCTATTTGACAAAACTAGATAAGGGCTGTAAGCAAAGTATTATTGAAATAAAATTCAAAATAAGAAAAAATTAAAATTTTTTAAGACTTTTATTAATATGTTTAATTCTTTCAACTAAATACGCAGAGATTATTTAATGAAATATCTAAACTTAATTTTAAATGACAAAATTATTCATGTTATTGGATAAGAAATGACTTTTGTTTAATTTTTTAAGTTAATGGACTGATAACAGAAGCTACTTTTAATCGAGAATTTATATTGATGCAACGCAATGAAAATCAAGAGTGCATTAAACCATATCTATCTCCTTATCATTTCGTAGTTAAAGTAGTCACAATTCATAATCGTGAGAAATGACCGAACACGAAGAAAACCTGAAAATTTTCCACGAGTTATGTGGAAATGGATAGGTGTTTCAACTTTTCGAGATGGAAAATCAGCCACATGGTCCAAAGATCTATGAGGCTATGACGTTCCCCCCAACAAGTAAGATAAACTCTAGCCACACCCCAAGTACTAGTCCATTAATTTTGCGATAAATAATCCGTATTCTGACGCGAAATATGTAAGAGTAGACTAGCTAGGTTTTAACTGCGCCAAGGATTAGCTTTTCCATCTTCGTTTATTTAAGAATCCGGGTCATCCAGAATCCATTTTCTGAATCCAAATCGCCTGTTGCGACCTGATCACCGTTAGAGATCAATGCTGAAATTCGGGCTACTCGATGAGCTCTAAATATCCGCTATGAATAGGAAACATTTACCCCCTGCCCCTGTAGGCCAGTGCCTTAAACCGATTCGGTTCATATATCTTTTATCTGACTAAACTTTAAACATACACACATAACGGTAGGTACAAACAAACTTCAGTCTGTTCTCCATTTCTCAACCGCTATTTCTGCTTCTTTCCAACATATTCCGCCTTGCTTCCTCATTGTGGTTTTTGGATAGTAAAGAAGAATGTTATCTTAGACAGACTCTACAGCTCTATAAGCTGTATTTCTCTTCTTCAAATTGAATCGTTCCAGTTTTTGTGGATTAACTTTCCATCTTTGTCCACTTCTTTGCCATCTATGACTCATTCCTCTTGCCCATTGTCCAACTCATTATCTATGAGTAGGAAATCTCCTACTCTCTATTCTAATATAGCTGTCCGTACCCCAGTCTCTGCCTCTATTCACAGAGCTTGAAATATTTATATTTTCTACCCTACGGAGGAAATTATTGTTAACTAGATTGAAATATCAATATATAAGAAACGTTGTTCTAAAGGTTAAAGTGATAAAAAAATCAAAAATCCTCCCAAATCTATTGTGGAAAGTATTCACAATACTGCACGAGCGTAGAAGAAAGGACCTTGGACCCGCTCTTTTGGGAAACCCGCATTCTACCACCTCTCCCATTGGCAGTGCAGTCTTCCATTCACATCACGGGGTATGCACCAATGGGTATTAATCGTGAGACCTCTGACTTGGCAGACATGCATGTTGACCACTGTGTCACCAGTGCACAAAGAGATCAAAAATCCAAAATCGTACCTTATCAGATCAGTAATGGAACAGCTACTAGCTGGTCCACGAAATTCAAAACCTCAAACACGAATGATACAATTATCTGAGACATTAATAGTACCTCAAAGTTATCCAGTATGTCAGAAAAAATTCTGAGGACTGATACATAAAAGAAACAGAAATTGCTTCTTGTTTTTTGATTTATTACTGGTCAGCAAACTATACTTATGCACCTATTTGGAATAACGCATTCGTCTTACCTAATGTTGAACCTATTTTGAAATTGAAAAGTCACTTATAGACCAGACCTCAATTGAAAATATATGTTCACAATTAAGTCACGAATCAAATTTCTTCAAATCTGGAACCTTATTTTGAGTCTATTAGCTACTCTGTGACGGAAAAAAAATGATTTGTTGATATTTCTAACCCCTTTAATCAATCAGCTCTGAGCATTGCAGGCACTGAATAGCCTGACGCGAAAGTTCTAGTATGAGATACAAATATAATACGAGTTATTTCATAAAAAAATCCACCTTTTAAGTGAACAACGGACACCCGGAATAATTTTTATTTCACACAAAGTAAAACTTCTTTGATTTATTGAATTTTGTCCTTTCTTTCGAGCCTTATTTTTAGCTATCTAGTTGCTCTTAGTATTTAGATTACTTCGGTCAAGATTCTAGACGTCACTTTTGCTTTGGGCTTGTTCCTTAGACAAAATGCTAGTTCGGACTATTTCTAAATCTGATCTCTCAATCACCATACTCCCGTATGATGAACAGTCTGAAGTTATGTTTAAATTAGACGACCCGCTACACAACATCCGAACTCATTAATTACTCTTATCGAAACTCATTTTGGATGTCGGTGTATATGTGTGTGAATTGTAAACATGATACTTGTTTTAAAATCTTTTACATGCATCACGCACAGAACAGAATATCGAAGCTACTGTGATTCAATGTACTATCAAGGTAGCGTCACGAATTATATCATTTACGCGTTTACACGCAGTATTTTTTTTTCTTCACCCACTCAATCAGTTGGTCGGTCGATCGGTGAGATATTTTGTTTAGCTTCATATTTGGCCGCCACCACAACCGCTCCAGGCGCTTAATTGAAGCCATAAATAAAAAAATGAGAAGTACTACAGCACATAGTTTAGCACCTGGATCTTTCTTTTGTAAGTTTTATGGAATCCCAGAAACGATTTGGAGTTTAAGCTTAAGAGGTGAACTGAGCGAAAAGTGCTTGTTGCTATTGAAAATACAAATAACGTCTGAAATGTTACCTATATTGGAAAGCTTTTATAACTTCCCAGTTGCTCTTTTTTGAAGCTACTCAGACTCAAGGAGGAGCAGAGGGGAAGAAATAAAACACAAACGACCGTTTTTATTAACAAAATGAGTTTACTTACGTAGGCTTAAGTATCTGATAAATGGTTGGCTGCCTGGTTAGCTAATAATTGCAATGACAGCTTCTCTACAGGTGGTCTTACATATCCAGGTATGAGTGTGGCAACCAATGACCGATAATCCAGTGCATGAGAGATGAAGATCGCGAATTTTTCTCGAATTCAACCAAAATATTCGATTGCGTTTTCTAAAGAAAGCTCTTATACGTACTATTCAAACATTCATTAAGCGTATCAGGAAGTATTTAGTGGAAATTAGTGAGAATGAGCAATAAAACATTTCAATTTCAGGTGGCTTTTGACATTTGACATTCATTCCAATTTTTGTAAAGTTTTAAATGTGCTTCAACCCAAACTGACTGTCAAAAGTGGTTCTATCAATTAAAAACACTATAATAACGGGCGCCGTTTTAAACAGACAAATAGGTTCAACTATAATCGCACTTCAAAATGGTAAAATTGTTAAATTCCAGGAGTTACTCCTAAAGGAAGGCTATAAAAGTTCTACTTAAAAAAATGAATACAATTACAAATAATCATAGTTATGTTATGCATCAAAATTGTAGAATAGCAACAAAAATAAAAGCAATCCTAAACTTAGCTACACTTAAAGTAAACCAGTTAAAATTCCGAATATTCAAAATATAGTCAAAAGGTTCTAATTTTAACTTAGAGTAAATGTTTAAAATTGATGCTTAAAATGGAAAGTGAACAAAAAGTAGTTTTAAATTACAGTAGCATGGAAAAAGAAGCAAGAAAAGCGCGGATATTCATGCGAACGGTGGAAAAAGTCGAACTTGCTTAGAATATACAAGATTGAATATTCTGTGAAACATTTTATGGTCGCCGATTTTAAATTCAGTAACAGCATATCTACAAATTTTCCAAAAAAGTCCAATTTTTTAAAGAGCTTTTAATTTCAAAAAATGGTGTAAGAAAATACTGTGGATTCTGGGAATGCATTTAAAAAAACTTCGAAAATTTTACTGTTTCAACCGATATGAAAATGAGTAAATCAGTTAGTCTAAAGTTACTTTAAAATAATCAAAACATTCTGCTATTAATTATTTGCATCTATTCAATTTTGTTTAAATTGAAGTCTTCTAGAAATAAAGAACATTGGTTATGGGCCATATGAATGTGTTAAAAAAAGTAACTTTGCTTCAAGAGATGCATGGTTACGCCAGCCGGCGCCAATAACAATGAATAGCTTCACTATTGCCGAAAACCCACAGCATAGATATAAACAAGAATACTGATTTATACCTCAATCGAATAAAATATTTAACAATTTTACTTCAAGTTCAATTTATTGATCTGCAACTTTAAACCTTCAGAGTTTTCTCTAATTATTTCGGTTACATACTCACGTGATTGGATAAAGAAAACCAAAAGCTATGCATAGAATTTAAAAATTTTCCTCTGCATTTCATTGCGTACATCCTAACCTAGTCAGAAAAATGGACCCGACTGAATTTAACACCAAAGGTAATCTAAACACTTTCCCAATAGTTCAGACAAAATGATGCACTATAACATGTAGAAAATCAAATTTGAACCCTATTTCATTAATATATTAATATAAATGTTGAGTAACCTTGAATGATATATAAAGACGACAATTCTTAAGATCTCTCAGTCAAGAGGTTCCTCTACTTATCTTCTACCATAAGATGAAGTAGAAACAAGTTTTGAAATACGTGACTACTAAAATGAAGATGATTGTAAACTTTTGAAATATTCTTCCCAATTTACAGACTTTGTGTCAAAGTCGCGACTCAAAGTAAGGCTTTAGAGTTTCTCAGTTCATGAAGCTTGTATTCAAAATCATTTATCCATTTCTCCGTCCAACTCATATTGCTGATATGGAACAAAAATAATTATTTCGAATAAACAGAGATAATAATTAATGAAAATAAATCTACCTGATCACCTCCATCGAAACTACCCTTGGTTTTGGCCAGAAGAGACAGTTTGTGGAATGTTTCTAGACTTGGACGGTAGACAAAGACGCCAGAGTTGAAAATGTCTGGCCAACTAGTATCCGGTGCCGCACTTAATTCCTCTCGTTGAAAGAGCTCGTCAATGTTTTGTAAAACCTGCAATTGAATATTGATTTGTTCCCAATTTTTATAATTGTCTAAATTTATATGGTTGTTAAAAATAGAACGAAATGTAATAGTGAAGAAAGTTATAAAATAATCAAACATTTGTCATAAAAATTAAATATAAATGAATGGTTTGTACTCTTTTAATTTTTCGTGAATATATAAAAGTCATAATGTCACGCTACCATTAAACGTTTATTCGTAAATTATTATTTATTTATTTTGACAATTTTTACAAAAATTTACAAAGTTACAAATTTATAAAAAATAGTAATACGAATATTCCTCCCACTTCTATGTCAATCAATAAAAGTCTAAAATTCGTAATTAGGTAATCGTAACTCCCACGTCCTTCGAGGGGCTAAACTTCCCAGACCCAGTGAAGGAGAATTTCATAACTCTTGGCTCGAGTAGAAAGAAGGCATTCTGAAGCCGCTCTTTTGAGTAATTTAAATTTCAACATCCTAGTTCTAACCCGAATAAGTCAAGGCGGTTGGTCGCCACGCCAATGGACGCATATTGATGGACATTGATCTTGTGACCTTTAATCTGGTAAACGTCCACGTTGACTACAATGCCATTCCGAAAGAAAGTGCTCTCAAAAACTAATATCTAGCGATAAGAGGCGCATCCCATTAAGTATTCTGTCAACCTCTCTCTTAAGAAACGCTAAACACTATGGTGATTTCTCTCTAGTACCAAACGGGGTTCGGGATTTCTGACATATCGCTTGAACAAGAAATAATAATGAAAAGTAGATTGAGATATTTTTAGTGAAAATCCACTCTGAACTGGCTGTGAACTTCAAATGGATTTTAAGCCGTTCATCTAAAAGTTGTTTAAAATCTTTTGAAGACAAAAAATAAGCGAGTATGAAAATTCATCTAAATATCTGTCACATTTCCTTATCTTCAAGACTAAACATTTATATGGTAAACGGTGAGTTTATTACAAAATGTTGACCCAAAAGCGCTAATATTATTTATTTTTCCACTTTTTGTCCGTATGGCCGTAAGTTCCATTTACTGGTAGTGGCAGTCACTTAGGCCATATTTTTAGTTGTCTGCTCTCACAGTTTTATATGTCTGTTGAAGAAAGAAGATTTGGTCATTTGTACTTAGAAGAAATTACGCTGATTTCGTTGAATGTGGTCGCTTGAATTGGACCTATTCTGTGGATGATGTGGATTCGACTCCCTGTATTATGCGTTCACGATAATTGTTCGTTCATTTATTAAGCTTACAAGCATGATACTCTTCGAAACAGTGGATACGTAACTTTAACATTTAAATTTTATGATTGGAGATTTAGAAGATAAAGTTCAAGATTTTTACTTATTTACTACTTCATTCAGATTATAGAATATGAACTGTTATTTTTCATTGCTCCCAAGAATTTGGTAAGTTCATCCATCTGCAGTTCATGATGATCTGTCTCCACAAGAAAATATTGTGCATTTCACATCCTGCTTTCTCATTTCTTACTTTCAAAGAGCGCCTGTTTTGGCATTAAGTATTTAAGCACTGACGTGTTTCCTCTATTATGACAGTATTGTCTCACTTCTACTTCTTCCGCTGGGAAGTCTATTAACATTAGGTTAAATAGGCTGATAGCAATTAGTTCCATTTCGGCCCCGCATTTTCAGTTCAAGTATAATTTTAAAGTGCGCTTTAAACAAAATAATTAAATTCATGAACTGAGGTAGCCTCTATAAACTGTTGTCCATTGGTTTAATCAAAGTCACACTGTAATTCCACTTAATACTTGTGCCATTAGAACTATCTTCGAGAATATCGTGCTGGAGTAATATAATTTGCAGTGGCATAATCCGCAAGCAAGAAAAATCGACGTCGTTCAGATGCGTTAAATAAACAGGAAATTGCTTTGTAATCAGACCACATCATTTGGCTGGTTGTTTTAACGTGCACTCATAAACAATTTAATTAAATGAGGCTATGAGGTAGTTACATATCCACATTGATTGATTCTTTATCTACTCGGAGTAGTTTTCTTGACAAATAATAAATAAAAAACATGATTTCGTTTTATACTATATTAAGACATAAATAGCATGAAGTAACAAATGCAAAACAAGGTAAATATTGAAGCATAATTATAATGTCTTAAAATAAATGTGATCATTCCGATCATATGTAACACTATGTTGCCTAAGATATTATCCTAAATGGTAGCATATAGAATTTTTTCGCAATTACAATAGAAAGTTTTATCCATAGGCTAATGTATAAAAATGCATTATTTTTAATTCTTTAACATGATAAACAATCAAATACTAATTTTTACTAACTTTTCATTTTTTTTAATTTTTGCAGTCAAAAATTAGGCCATTTCAAATAAATATAATGAACTTTAAAAATTAACTCACCATTGTATCCGCATCAAGAAATACACATTTGGAAAATTCAATCAACTTCCAACAATAAAGTTTGGTGTATGTAATTCCCAAATCCGAACGTCTAAGTAATTTCAGATTTCCATCCTCTCTGGAATGAAGTGGTTTAACAACTACTAAGTTGTCAAAGACACCATCCAAAAGTATTCTTAAATAGACAATAAAGTGTTGTTTAAGACGGCTCTACGTTTGTGATAAAAATAATAATTATGCATTTTACCGAAAATTATGTGGAACTCCATCCGTAATAAGGACAGTTAACTCTTTATCCGTTTTAGAAAGCCTAAGAAAATTTCCAAGCATTAAAGCACCAATAGCGTATTCATCATTTGTGGCTAAAGTAACATAGGATTGCCGCCCATCTGTAAATTATCAAAAATTAAATTTTGCTTTTGCTTTATACGGGAATAGATTGGAAGGACGTGTGCAGGATTGCAATTAAAATGCATCAAAATTCTATTTATTTTAACAAAAATACCAATAATTTCACCAATTTTAATCTTACTTGAATCCATCATGAACCAACAATCAAAATTGTGACTTATTATTTTAGTTCATGCGATTGATTAACTTAAACAAAAAAGCTCCCAAAATTATTTCCAAGATTTATTCATTTATTGGCCAAATTAAAAGTTTGATAGTTGATAAAATTATTATAACTACTATAATATCTAAGCATACTATTATCAAAAATTGAGGCAAAATGCGACTGTTTATTTACATTTACAGGTTGGAAATTAGTCAAATTTGTTGCAATAACGCTGTTTTACAAATAAACTAGTCCGCGGTACCAGAAATGTAGTGAGTTTATATAATTATAACATAAAAATGCTTGATTTAGCTCGCTAAATTATGTTTTCAATTGCTACTCTTGCTATTATTTGTACTGATTGATAGTGAAAATCGAATGTTACGGTAAAATGAACGAGTCGAATTTTTAAAAAGTGGGTATTCACTATTTAAATGGCCTAAAAACATTGTGGTCAGAATTAAACTAGTCAAAGTTGAGACCATGAACATGTATTGCCTTAATAGTCTCACTCATTGATATGTTGCTAAATTATGGCAATAATTTTTCTAATGCAGGATATTCTGTTCTCCAAAAATATTCTCTGTGAGGGGGTTAAGAGCATACTTGACCTCAGATGAATATTACCATATGCTTACTGATGAACTTGGGATGTTTATTCCCCTTTATTTGGTGTTTAAGATTACTTGTATGACCCGACAGTAATCGATACAACTCGCTGCCTTCCAGGACCCTTTGAAGTGTTTTTGTTATCTCCAGAACTATTTTTCACCTTAAGCCACTACTACCACCCCCATCGTTTTTGGTATTCTCCTTCTAATTTCAAGAGCATCTTCCGATAAATTTGATTAGCACAATAGTCTGTCTCTCCATTCCATTAGTTAATGAAAAGTGAAAGAAGTTTAAAGGGGATAGCATGCAGAATGAGGAATTCGAAACCAGACATCTAGTGTCTAATCTGCTCTTATTACCTATAAGGATCTCGTGATATCAGCCTTCCCCACTTTATTCATATTTTCAGCAATATATCCTTCCAGTCAAAGTCTTAAGCTAGTTGTAACGCATTCACTCAATCCAACAAACCAGCAAGCGATTTTCTTTAACCATGTCAGTTATACCAGTTCTATTTACTAAATGATAACCTCATTTGAATCATTTACTGTGGTTTAGTTCAAAAATTCATACAACTTTTATAAAAAATAGTAGGAATAATTATTTACTTTAGATTTAAATGTTTATTTGGTTTGAAAACCCAGACATCCAAGCTTAATGTTCATTTTATTTTAAATCCAGAATTGATGAAAGCAATAAACTAATAAATTGGTATGCTGTTGTTGGGGTTTACCAGTTTCTTTTTGTTGTCACACACTTACCGTTTATTGGCGTCAGGGCAAACTAATCTAATATATATTCATAAAATCGTCATTTTCCGGCAAATCTATTAATACTCTCCTTGGGATATATATTTTTAGTAGTTAATATTGATACATTTAAAATGCGTAATATAAATGTGGACTAAACTTTTACCGTTTTGGAAATGTTCGCAATTGTTCATGATAACATATAAATAACTAAATTTAATATAATCTGTTCTTCTCCATAGGATAGCGTAACCGACTCTCAGATTCCCTAAGACATTACACTAGTTACAAATGCGACCTAGCAACACCAAAATACAATATAAAACAACCGAAACCGCCGTATCAAAGCAAAGCACACGTTTGCGCATCGATAGGTCAATTTATATTATGCGACATTTACAAACGTAATGTAAATGAATTCGTATGAATAAAAGGGAATTAAAAGAAGCAGGAAGCAAAGGGTGGAAAATAAAGAATCTAACATGTAAGAATAATTTTGGGGAAAACATTATTTTCTTATGGATAAAAAAGTTAATCATAAGATGTATTTTTATGCATTTGAATCCCGAAAGCCAATGGACAATGCACTTATGAATTTCCGAAATTCCACACTGAGTGACAATGGTAAATCATAATGTATTTACAAATTTCCAAAACTTGTGTAGCAAAATATTAAATTAATCGTATCATTTCCTAATGAAAATTTTTTATTTCAAATGTGATTAATGTCTATTTATAATATTTGCGAAAAGAAAATATTTTACTTAAAAGTTTCGGCTTCATTACTGGGAAGACTTGGAAAAATAAAGGACATTTTTAACAAAATTAAGATCGTAATATCTGTCATCAAAAAGGCTTCAAACACAAATAAAAAGAAGTAAATAAATTAAACAATATTTAAAACTAATGAGAACTGAAATGATTTTTGAAAGCCTTATTTTCAAATTCATAATTCATCTTGGGTGTCAATTCACTACTTGGATGAAATTTCCAATTAATTTTCTTTATCGGCATATTTTACCCACTGATTAATAAATGCAATATTGTTTTCCCTTATATATTTGTATCTAGGAAGTTGAATATGAAAGAACTAACGTCTGCCCCATATGTTTGAATTTAACAATTGGTTAGGTTGTCTTCTCTCAGCTATAGGTGGCTTTATTGAAGTAAAAGCGGAAGCTTTATTTTATTAGAAGTCATGGCAGTTGATAAGGATAATGATCACGTAATCGTTTGCGATAACGGAACTGGGGTAATTCTTAAATTAAAATTCACTTTCTTAGTTTGTTAAATGTGGATTCGCCGGGTCTAACTTTCCTGAATATATATTTCCCTCTGTTCTCGGTCGTCCGATTCTTCGAGCTTCCAACAAAATCGGGAATGTTGAAGTAAAAGATCTCATGATTGGTGATGAAGCTAGCGAGCTTCGATCAATGTTAGAGCTTTCTTATCCTATGGAGAATGGGATTGTCAAGAATTGGGATGATATGAAACATCTTTATGATTATACATTCGGTCCTACAAAGTTGAATATTGATACGAAGCATGCAAAAATTCTTCTCACTGAACCTCCTTATAATCCAAAGTCAAATCGACTGAAAATGATGAAACTTATGTTTGAGGATTATGGATTTAATGCAGTTTATGTGGCCATTCAAGCTACTCTTACTCTCTATGCTCAAGGTAGGTAAAGATGCTTCACCTTTATTTGTATTATCCAATCTTCCCTAAATTTGATCATTTATCTTTGCAGGTTTAATGACTGGTGTTGTGGTTGATTCTGGTGATGGTGTAACACATATTTGTCCAGTTTACTCTGGTCATACCCTCACCAACTTAACCAAACGTTTGGACGTCGCTGGTAGGGATATTACCCGCTATTTAATAAAAGTAACCTAGTTTTCCTTATCTTGAAGTGTTAAAATGTTTTTTGCTCATTGTGACCATTTTATTTTCATTTGTAGTTGCTATTGCTTCGTGGTTATGCTTTTAACCAAACCGCCGATTTTGAGACAATTCGTCAAATGAAGGAGAAACTTTGCTATGTCGCCTATGACGTCCAGCAGGAACAAAATCTTGCCCTGGAAACTACTGTTTTAGTTAAGAAATATACCGTAAGTTTAACCATCTGAATTCTTATATGCTGACCAGTTTTATTGTTTTTTTTTTAAATCGTTTTATCCATTTATCCATGGTTTTAATGGTAAGTTTTTAATGTTTTAAATGGTAGTTGCCTGACGGAAGAGTGATTAAAGTTGGTGGTGAACAGTTTGGAGCGCCAGAGGCCTTATTCCAGCCTCATTTGATTGATAAAGAAAGCGTTGGTATTGCCGAAATGCTCTTCAACACCATTCAGTCTGCACCAATCGACACAAGACCTGAATTCTATAAGTACATTGTCCTTAGCGGCGGTAGCACTATGTATCCAGGACTCCCAAGTCGATTGGAGCGGGAACTTAAACAACTCTATGTGCAGAATGTCCTCAAGGGTGATGCAAAGGGCCTTTCTGTAAGTTCTACATTTCCTCCTTCCTTTGTTCTCCGTTGTTGATGTTGTTTTTAACTTATCGTTCAATTTGTTTTTAGAAATTGAAAATCAGAATTGAGGATCCACCACAGCGTAAACATATGGTATTCCTTGGTGGATCGATTTTAGCCCGTCTTATGCAAGGTGGCTCGGCCAATTGCTGGGTCACGAAAAGGGATTGGGAGGAACAAGGTGAACGTGTTTTAGACAGAATGGATGGGGCTCAGTGATGAGTATATTTTTCGACGAATTAAGACTGAGTTCTGATGAGTTCCCTTTGCCTTCCTTTCCTACTTCCTTCGTCCTTAATATCTTTACAACGTCCATCATTGAACTACTATTTCTCTCTTTTCTCTCACTAACTCGAATGATGACTACGCTTTTGTATTAATGAGGTGAAAAAATGATTTTTAAATAACTCGATTGGCTTTTTTCTTTGTTTCAGAGTGGTTAGTTTCGTCATCAATATTCGGTTTTAACATCATATATATCCTTAACGGAGGAGGAGGTTAGTTTATTACTGCTTGAATCTGTAGTCGCACGAATGCTTTTAGAGTGATTGAATGTGATAATTAACGGTGCTCTGACTAATTTGGGATAACAGTCCTTCAGGTAGGTACGTGTTTGGAAAACAGGCCCAGGTAACTTTGGTGTCACCTAATTGAATTGGTCATTTAATCATTTATCTATTTAATAACTTATATATAAAGTTGGATTACACTTTAATTTAAAACCTCAATGTTTGTTAATGAAGGATTGAACACTTACTAAGGTTTGAATCGTCACAGATTAAATTTAGGTGAAAGTGCCATAGATCTTGTTTGATATCAACGCGACTATTTACTATAATAACTTGCCGTGGAGATGCAAATTGGTAACTCTGAAGGATAAAAGGTAGTTATACTCAATAATACTTTATAAAGATGTGAATATGTTGTAGTGCGCATACGGAGAAAGATTTGTAGTTTTGAGGAATACACTATGTATGATCTTTGTCATGTTCAATATTTCGATAGCCAAAGTGTAAGTCTTTGATTTCAGAGATCATGTATTCGACACGCAATATGCTCATCTCACTCTGTATTTGGAGAGATCGACACATTGATTAATGTTAGTTCAGAGATCTGCAATATCAAAAATCCTCTGTCTAATATTAGTATTTAATAGTAAATAGTACTTTTTGTCATATCTAGTGAACAGAGATGACTTTTTACATCACTAATATCGCAGATTCTGCGACTGCTTTAGTGCTAGAAAATCGGAGATTTGTGTTATATCAATTTGAGTAAGCCATTTAAATTTAGATAATTATTATAATTTCTGTTAAATTCCCTTCATGATTTAATCAATAATCTATTTATACTTTAGAATTAGCCCCACCCTTAAACACGATGTTCTAAAATGTCAGCCACTGAATCTGCTGAATTTAATGAATCAATTATAACTAGTTTCTCTCTGTTTTATTTATCGTTAATTTAATCAGTCTGCCCTCTTAATTCCTGCCACTGAACTCTGACTGGCCAGCATACTCAATGTTCTGATCCAATTATGATTGATTACTGAACAACTTCTCAAAGTATATAAGCAGAGACGGTCTACACAACCGGTGTTCTAGCATTCGGTTTCCGATTATAGGACACATTCAAAAAAGTTCTGAATTGATTAGGATATTGATAATCAGATACCGACAGATATAATCTAGATGATTATGCTAATTAAAATACTGTCGGTTACAACAAAACAGCAAAAGACCACATCCGTAATTTGTCTACCCACAAAAACATATTTTTCGGAGAAAAAGGTTGTTTTTTTTCATTCTTAGGACAGCAAATATTTCGTAACGGTTACGCCCGTTCATTAAATAGTTAAGTTAAAATCTGTTAGTTCTAAGTAACAGAAATATTCATCCTTTGCATTTTCGAAAGAACAATTACAAAATCTAATAGACTTTCAAGTGGTTTTATTGTCATTTTATAAAGTGAGACCTTTATATGAAACAAAGATTTTGATAGATAATACATATAAGATTCCTCTGAAATTATAGTATAAACGGTTTGGTAAAACGGAAGACTTCTGAAAAAATGCCAACTCAAAATTTTCATTAAATGGCATTCTGATGACAAAGAATTTCATATTGATATACTTAGATAATAGTTATCCTACGTACCATCAACCCTGCTACATTTCGTATATTTCTATCAAACTATTATAGCTAGACTTAAAAACAGATTTTGACAAAATTTAATAAATGCTTATAATATTCCGGACTTTATTTTAATGTTATCTTAAAAGTAGAAATTTAAATAACGAATAGCGCCGCTTTTGGAAAAATAAATCGTGGTCGTTCGTTGCTAATTCTAATAAATGGCTTCAAATGGGGAAACTGTCGTCTCCCAGGCTGATAAAAATGTTGAGATGTGGAGAATTAAGAAGCTAATAAAGAGTCTTGAGGCCGCTCGAGGGTAAGTGTCGGGTAAATTATCAAACATGATTGAATATTAGTAACGGAACGAGTATGATTTCTCTCATCATTCCACCAAAGGATCAGATCACTCGCATTTCAAAATTGTTAGCTGAAGAGTACGGCACGGCCTCGAACATTAAAAGCCGTGTTAATCGTCTTTCTGTTCTGAGTGCCATTACCTCTGTGCAACAAAGGCTAAAGCTTTACAACAGAGTTCCCACAAACGGTCTTGTTGTATACTGTGGAACAATTATTACCGACGACGGGAAGGAAAAGAAAGTTAATATTGATTTTGAACCTTTTCGACCAGTGAACACTTCGCTCTATCTCTGTGATAATAAGTTCCACACTGAGGCACTTACTGCTCTACTTACGGATGATAGTAAATTTGGATTCATTATTATGGACGGTAGTGGGACTCTCTTCGGCACTTTATCGGGGAATACTCGTGAGGTTCTTCATAAATTTAATGTCGAACTTCCGAAAAAGCATGGAAGAGGTGGTCAGTCCGCCCTTCGTTTCGCCCGTCTGCGTATGGAAAAGCGTCATAACTACGTACGTAAAGTCGCAGAAACCGCTGTGCAGTTGTTTATTACAAACGACCGGGTCAATGTTGAAGGCCTTATCCTAGCTGGTTTAGCTGATTTCAAAACTGATCTCAGCCAATCTGGCATGTTTGATCCTGTAAGTTTCCCGTTTATTCGTGTATTCTCATCTCCTATTATGTAGCGTCTCCAAGCCAAGGTGCTGAAAATTGTCGATATTTCATATGGTGGTGAAAATGGATTTAATCAAGCTATCGAACTCGCGAGTGATACACTTGCGGGAGTTAAATTTATCCAAGAAAAGAAACTCATCCAACGATATTTTGAAGAAATATCGCAGGTGAATAAGAAATTCATCGAGAGTTAATATTTTTTCTTCAGGATACGGGAAAGTACTGTTTCGGTGTTGACGATACTCTTCGAGCTTTGGAGATGGGTGCGGTAGATTCTCTAATTGTATGGGAGAATCTCTTGGTAACTCGTTATGTACTCCGTTCTTCGTCAAGTGACGGTAATTTTAATTACATTCTCAAATTATATAGTTGTTTATCTCGAGTTGCTTTCTTATGTGGATTTATGCTGTTTATGTTTTGTCCTTTTGGATTTAGATCTGATCGATTTGATCTTTGTTTATATTCCTTATATCGTGTTATATAGAAAAGCGGGTGATTCACTTACGGCCAGAAGAAGAACGAGATCGAAGCCATTTTCTTGACCCCGAAACGCAGACGGAAATGGAAATGGAAGAGAGTCAACTGCTATTGGATTGGCTTGCTTTAAATTATCGATCCTTTGGTGCCGTCCTTGAGATCGTAACCGACAGATCACAAGAGGGATCCCAATTCGTCCGTGGTTTTGGTGGTATTGGAGGTATTCTTAGATATCAAGTTGACTTCCAACATATGGCTGGTGGCGATCTGGACTTTGATGAAGATTTTGATCTCGATGACTATTAAATACTGTTTGATCCCCTGTACACAAGTCTCTAAGCCCTCTACTCCTCTCTTAATTACTGTGAGTGCCCCTCCGTCTTCGTGCGTTTCTCCTTATCATCTCGTTTTCTGTCTTCTCCTGCGTCGTGAGTGCTGTGGATTTGCGTTGGTCGGTTGGTGTATGTCTATCGGCGTGCGGTCAAAGCTCTCGCTAAATGCACGTATTTCTAACCCTCCTGTTTCCCACTTATGCACCATTATCCTTCCCTGTTTTGTTATACTTGTCAGCGCTTCATTGGCTTGATTATGGAGGGCTCTGTTGCCAGTTTGGCAATAATGTAACGGATAACGCAAAATTGTTATCCTCGTTTTTGTGTTACTTTGTTGTCATAGTTCCGGGGAAATTGAGGTTATCGGTCGTAAGTTTAGTCTACTCTGAAAATCCGCAAGGCGACTGATT